>JAQGBD010001723.1:0-13735 GCA_034698165.1 Punctoribates punctum | reverse complement strand
AATGATGGAGAGAGAGAGAGAGAGAGAGAGAGAGAGAGAGAGTTGAGTAAATTTGATTCATTACTTGTTTGAGCACAGAATACATATTCTCTTTCTTAACGTCCAAAACAATGTTGAACTCCATCTCTCTCTTAATGGTCCAGAAGGTGTCACGATATGGTATTCCCGGTTGAAATTGATATAATTTAATATTCCAATTGCGAAGCTGTGCTTCTTTGAAGAAGTCCTGTAGTCTTACTATTCCTATAATTATATTTTAATAGAATTATTTAACAATTAATCGCCAGAAATAGTTAATTGAATTATCTGTTAATTTGTAAGCAAAACAAATATATGTAACGAGTTTAGTGAGCGCTCTAAGAGGTTGAGCACAGGTCTGATAGGGCTGACTAGAAATCAGTTACATTTCACTGAAATAAAGACTTTAAATGTGGAAAACATATAACATTAATGCCTCTCCTATTCAAAAGGCAGTGATATCTGGCCGTAAATGTATTAAAAGCATTGAATGGAATGTAAGGCAATTGACATAAATTTTTAATAAAGTGAACATCAATTGAATGCATTATATTTTGTATAAAGAATTTTGTGTTCACTTTCTCTTTCTCTAACTCAGTGGTTGTGCCAAATGGTAGGCCCTGTGATGTGAGTGTTGAGCACAACCAGTGTTATACTCGAGAAATTCATCTCCAGAATAATAAAATCCGATTTTGAAGGAAAATATGTTTCGCGTGAATTGAACATCACTTTTATCATAACATTTGGCGATCATATCATCAAATGATGGCCTAAACCTGAGGCCAAAAGAGTAACATTAAAGAAATGTATTCCTCTTTTTTGATGGGGAAGGGAAAGGCCTGTTAGTTATTGCTCGGCTTAAACGGATTCAACGATTCACTGGAGAAAAATAGTCTGAAAAGGTATCGCATATAACATAAGTTTGGATTTACTCGGAGTACACGAAAATGATTTCCATTCAATACTCTTGTGTTGTATGAGAGACTCAACCCTTGAATTGATTCAAATTACTTTTTTATACCAAATTCTTTCCTTTTTTTCTTTCATAGCCAAGAAATAGCGCTTTTTAAGTAGCCCTAAGCCGTAGCCCTTTTTGATGGATCTGTCTCTTCTGATTTGAATTACAAAGCAGGGACAGCAACAGATACATATATACATACAAGTCCTGAGCACAGAATACATTCATACCTTCATTATCTTCGTATAAAATAACAAATTTATTCCAATTCCAGGCCTTAACCAAATCGACGTAGGCTTTGGCCAAAACAGAAGGTCGTGGATACAAATTGATTGACAGCCCGTCTTTGAACACTTGAAAGTCCCAACGGGTGACCACATGAGGTATGTCCATAGCATCACAGATTGATTGCACATGTCTTGAGATGGATGAATCCAACGGATCAAAAATAGCGAACACTCCATTCCGGAGGAGACCACAAACTGTTTCGTACACAACATTTCAAATGAGACGACTTTTTGTCCATTAATTGCCAATAAAAGTATGAGAAAAATGTCAGAAATTCTTTACAATTAACACAACTTAATGTCAAAATAGAGAACAAAAGAGTAATAATTTTTATCGCGGAGACAGTAAAACAAAAAAAGAAAAGTTTCAGTTATTAATGGAATGCTTGAGTCGAGTGAATGTCGAGCACAAAGATCTTTACTCATCTACTGTTCTCTCCCTTAGTTGACTATATTTCTAATTAAGTCACAAAAAAAGTCTTACAAAATAAATAGACATTCATTGGTCTGAAACACGAAAACTGTGTTTTTATGAGACAAACCTTTCTTGTCTGCATGAAAGCTGTCTTCTCTGCCAATCCGTTCAACCTGTGCCACGAGCGTTGACTTCGGCAAAATGGTTGGGTCGGCATTAATCCGTTCGATTGCGAATCGGAAGATCATCTCCTGTTCTTCTTCTTCTTCGCCAAATAGACCTCCTGTGGAGTAATTCAATGTTTTTATTGATTTTTCCGTCTGCCTCTCCTTTCCCTCTCCTCTGCCTCTTCTCTCTCTCCTTCCAGACATGATTTCTGATACACTTTTCATCGGATCATTAGTTTTTATGGCATATAATTAAAGTATGTTCTCATTCTGTGCCTAATATCTGAAGACAAATCCTAAGGAAGGCATTTTGACGTCCACTTAAATCTTGATAGTTATATACAACATCCACATATATAAACATATATATATATATATATAGATATCTTATTTAATTAATTCAATAAATATCATGTTTGCCATTAGTGTCGTCAAAAATTTATGTTTTGAAATGTTGGCTCAGCACAGAATTAATGGTGAGCTCGTATTTTGATGCCTGGAATACACTATCTTTTCATTTTCTTCTTGATGTTTAGCCTCAGCTTTAGTTCGAAAATTCAATTTAGATTTTTATCTGGAATATCATGTTATTGAATATGATTCTTGTTTAAGGAAAATCGAGGCTAAAAAGGAGAAAAACTTCTCTCCGAACAAATTAAATTTATGCAAAGCTTTTTTCGCCTGAACTCTACTCAATTTGAAAGTATAATCTTGGACCTTCTATTTTATTTATAGAGAATAAATTCAATTCGAAATATAAATACTGTTTATTTCAATAGCTTTTTGAATAACAATTGTATTTAAATTTGATATTAAGTCTAAACATAATTTTAAAGCAATTTTCCGCTGAATAAGACGTTAAACAGTTTTAAGAAGATTTTGATTTCTATACAGAAATCGATTTCAGATATTCTTCTCTTCTCTTGGTTTAAATCATTTCAATCTTCAATATATTACATAATCTCATACTAATAGGCAAAGGCTCCCAATATTATACACACAATGAGTCTGAAAAATTGTAATATTGATGTTAAGACTAAAATCAATTCCGAGAAAAGATTTCGGTTAAAGTCTAGAGTCTCAGCAAAAGAGCACTCATATAACGATCATAAATATTCCAATATATATATGAGAGGAAAATATTTCTTTTCTATTGCCTTATTTAGCGATAATATCACACATATATACACATAGATATATAGATATAGGAGAGCCATAAGTGAAGAACAAAAGCCATCAAATATTTATGGTCAGGGCATTCATTTCGCGATCAGAATAATTGATGAGATATTGATGGCGAAAATCAAATTAAAATTATGATAGATTGTTTACTGACCCACACGTATGACATCCGGGAGTCCATAGCTCTGGTATATAATCCTCCAAATCAGACTCAACAGCAAATAATATCTGAATGAAGTCATTCTGTTCACTGATTTTCTGGCGTTTGTCTCTATTTTCTCAACTTTCAGAGAGTCTCCGATGAGATGCCAACGAAATCATTGCTTTTATTGAGGGCTTCAATAGACTTATATTTATATTTGACTAATAAAATAAGTGCATAAAAAGCGAACATTAGATGAAAACAAGAATCAACTTGGTTAAAAATTTGATATGAAATGGCGCTCTTCTTCAGGAGTCACTTCATTGTCAAACACACATTTGTGTGACTTCTCTCCAACAGTGGAGAAAATATCTGATCATTTGGTTCACACTTTTGTATCCGAAACAGTCGTTACTCCACAGCTATTCAATGAATTCACTCTAACAGCACAGTCTGTATATCACTGTTCAGACATAGGACTGACTCGAATTGAACTCAATCCTCAGCGATGGTACAGCACAGCATCAGTTAGCGATGCACTCCTAGATATTGATGGCCTTTTCCAACCAATAACTCATTTTTCTAACCAAAAAGTTGAGCCCATTATTCACCGGATATTAATCGAGTAAATAATTGATATTAATATTTGTCTCTTGCGTTGAATGCATTTGCCTTTCAATTAAATGGAAATAATTGAACGCAATTTGACGGATGGTATATAAAAGGCATTTAGTTTTCGGTAGACTTAACCGAAACAATTTCTAAATTCCTGGCTTACAGTCGAACAAAATTTTTGATATAAAACCCGAACAAAACTGAAGAAATATTTGTAAAATTTACCCGAATTTAAAATTTCCTAAAAACCAATTAAAAGAGAATTAAAATGAATTCTTAAAAGCAAACGAAAACAGGTCTGAGTAAAGAATTTTATCGATCGGCGCCAATACGGAGGGAAAGTACTTCAGTTTCATAGCAACGCATCCGATATGATCTGCACATCACTTCACTATACAATACAATGCAATTGAATGCGAACCATATTTTTCTGGTGTAAAACATGCAGAGAATTTTTGAACAAACTATGAATTCTTATCTTACACATTCTCTACTCTTTGAGTCTATAAAATATAATCAAATTTCTGGTGTGTCGGCTCAGTTTCCTTTTGAGCCAAGAATTCCTTATATGTGTTATCAATTAATTTGTTCGCTTCGATACACTTATTATCACTGAAACCATAATATAAACAATGAATTAGAAATAGATTTTATATTCAAACATATGCTTAATATTTGATAAATTTGCCGATAAATAGCTGTCGTATTGTATAGTATTTCAAACAACTAATTGTGTGATTGATTACACCTTTTCTTAAATAGCGAGAACACTATTTTTACGTCAAAAGACTCGGCGATTGTGTTACAAGAAAACCAATATCTTCTCTATTCGTGTCGGCGAAGAAAAAATACATTTTTTTAGTCTATTAAACAAATTTTGTTTCACAACGAAAATTATTTTCCCAGAAATTCATATCATATTAATGTCATTGAGTGATGAATAATGAAAAACAAGGCATATCTTCCTATCAATCATTTATATATAAATATATGAACACTACATAAGAGTATTATATTCGCGAATAATTTATTAAATTTTAAATAATATTAGTTTCAGACGATATCACTGGAAAAGTATTCTTGAGTATTAACCAGGCATTTGTGTGTTTTTTAAGAGAGAAATATTGAATTTTTATTCCGTTCCGAATAATACTTATCGGAGCACAAGTTCTTACGAGTGGAACAACATATCAAACAAACCATTATTTATCCAGTGAACCGAAAATGAGAAATTCAGTCAAACATTTTTGCAAAATAAACACCAAATAGTAGACAAATTTTCGTCGGCCGCACAGAATAACCGACTAAAGGCTTGTGCGCTCTTATGTCTGAGTTCTTAAACATTTTCCTCCGCTCTTTTGGGTATACGTGAAGACAAATAATGATTTGACTTAAAAAAATCCCAATATTTGGTTGAATTCATAATTTTTAATGAAATGCCCAAACGTTTTGAAATTTTTCGACATTTTGAATGTGATGTCAGTTTTGGGAACAGAATAAGAGACAGAGACAGAGAATTATCTCTAATGCAGAATAATATGAAAGGCTTTGGTTCTTAAGGCAGAAGTAAATAACGCGAAACGCATAAACTGAAGGGACGGCCACCGGGGGTAGTATTAAAAACTACACAACTTTTTATCTAATGGCAAAATTACACCGAGAATATCAATGAGGATTTAGTGCCATAATAGGTGCCTTTTAACCATCGATTGCACTCCCCTGAGACCCGTTTATCTGGTCGTCACTGAATATAATAAACGTAAAGAAAATTTTGTCTTTTGAAACAACTTTTACTTTAAGTAAATATAAAGTGCGGTAAAAGTGTTATACATTAAAGCCATAGTATTACAGATATATTAAAAATAGATAAGCCTTAAAAGTCTACCACATCTCGCACTTGGCTTCAGGATTCATAGCCGAGCCCTTTGGGCAGTCGAAAGCCCGACCAAACTCATCAAAGTTGGAGAGAGCGCCGTTCACTCTGTACTTCTCTGGCGAGTGGACGCCCCTCAAGATCTTGATTCTGACCTGTGATGGAGTTATATATCGACACCATTTCTGTTAACATTTTTTGTTTCATCCAACAGATAGTGAGACAGAAAAGAAAAAAAAGAGAAATAAAAATCGAAATTCAATTAGAGTTTTGTCTTTTGATAAAATGAAATAATCGATTAGCAAATAATGGGCTGAAAATGACAGACCTGTGCATAGGACAGGAAGAAGAGCTGTTGTGGCGAATATTGGGAGAAGTTTGGCAATAGTTTGATATCGTTATAAACTTTTTTGTTTTGTTTAATCAAATTATTGAAGGCATTGAACGAGGCTTTGAGGCCGGATATGTCGCCGATGTCTTCCTCGAAGGTCTTCATTCCATCCAACTATTGATTGGAAGGATAAAGAAGAAGAACGGTTAGAAAAAGGGATTCAATCAATTTGTCGGACACAACAACTGAATATATTTATCAAAAGGAAACAAAAAATGCGATCTTTTATTAATGATATGGCAATAAATGTCTTAAAAGATTGTCTTCTCTGACATACATTCATATCACTGGACTGATCGAAGTAAGAGCTGTATTGGTCGACAAAGCATTTGGCTTTCGAAAGGAATAATTTGATATTAGACTCATTCCAGGGCTCCAGCAGTCGTTCCTCGGAGTCGTATCTGGGCATTGAGGCGTGAGATATCTCGTGACCGACAAACGAACCAATTGATCCGAAATTTATATAACTGTCCGATTGTCCGCAATGACAGATAAAAAGGGAAATACCATTTATTTCAGTCTTTGAATCAATTTATTCAATTTGTTTGGTGCCAGAGCTGAACAGACAATAGTAACTATTAATAGAACTGTTCTCTTAAGCCAGTGGTCACAGCTTTTTAGTCACTAATTCATAGATGGAAGGACAGGACTGACCACTCAGACAGCTTCTTATCAGAAGCCAATTAGGAGTGAAAAGCCTGAGTAATGGCAACGATTGACACACGGGATAAGGCGTTTACTAGAGTCTGGCCATCTCTGGTTAGTTTTAATTACATACGCGGGTCTATTGCTGTCATAAAAGGGTGGCTGAAGTAATCCAATCGGAAGAGCTTTGAAGATAAAAACATAAAAAGAATTCATTGTTTGGCTCCGAATCCGATTTATGTATCGACTTATGAGAGAAACACCACTTCTGATGACTTACTGATTAAATTGTCGATTATATCATAAGAAGCGCCGACATAGAGAGGCGACTGATCCCAGTCATAGCTTTTATTGACAGTATTGCCGGCACTCAACAGAAACTGTTTTGTCGTATGAGTCCATAAATTGATGTAAAAATCAGATAACTCTTGCCTTTCGTTTGTTCTGTTTTCAAAAGTCTGAGAAAAAGGGATTAATATTTTTGTTTTTCTTCTCGAGTATTAATACAAAACAAAGTACCAAATTCTGGTGATATCTCAGAAATTCTTTGTCATCGAAGAGCCAATGAGGATAACCGATGTTCTCTTTAATGTCCTCGACTTTTGTGATAAACTCCTGTTTATGTTCTAACCATTGCTTCTCTCGGATCAGTTCAACGAAAGCCTGTTTCACAGTTTGCACGATATCTGTGACCTGACGTTTGTCCGCTTCTGTCAAATGGGTTTTCGCGTATTTTCGGGTCAGCACATACTGCAGGTGCTCTTTCAGTGGACTTAAACATTGTTTCCATAAGACTTTAGTCCTTTCATTAGACTGGATGTCATGAAAACTTTTTTGGTAATCTATAGTAATAAATAATTGAGTCTTTAGTCTTGGAAAACAACATTTTTCTCAATAATTTTGTTTCGCAGCGAAAGATATTTATTAATTCTATTTTCAAAACTAGAGATTAGTGTATGTCTTGAGCCGAAGCACAGGATATCATTATTCAAAGTTTAAAAGCAATTCTCAAGAGTTTCATTGGTTTTGAGCCCGAAATCTGCGGAAAATATTGTATAACGTTATCAGACCTGTTACTGAACACTAGGTTCAGAGCACAGCCTCTAAGCCTTATAGCAGTTCCCAAATGTTTCGCTTCTTAGTTATCCACAAAACCACTCATTTGTCAGGTTTTTGTCGAGAGATAATTGAAAATTTTTCTTCAATACATTCCTCGGCTATAACTCTAGTGTTGGTTCAGGTCTAATGATTTCCAGCACTTCAAGTAATGAATCAATTTTTCACTTCAAAAGATTCACTATTTCTTCAAAAAGGTACACAATATTTATACTCTTGGCTTTTCTGAGGGAAAGAATCATTTTTTATAAAAATGAAAACATACTTAACCTAAAAATTGTTGTCCAGCAGTAAGAAAGCCCAGCGTTTCCACGGTTCGCCATCCGAGGTAATTGGCTATAGTCACCGGATTAGTCTTTCGCAAGAGTATTGATAATCGGATCAAATAATGTAAGTCTAATATTATATTCATATCAGCGAAATCGTTGTAATTCATGTCGTGATTGGCTAATACTCTGCCGATAATCTCAGACCAATCGACTTCTGGTATCAAACATTTTAAAGAATCCAAACGTCTTTCGATTTGAAACTCTTTTCCCAAACTTTTGTCTGAAATCTATGGAAACCAATGAAATACATATTAGATATTCAGTTCAGAGTCAAGTCTCGATTCTTGGCATCGATTCAGACGTTTTGAATGCAAAACAAATGTCAATAAAGGCTAATATAAGTGGATATAAAAGCGATCGTATGTTTCGCTGCAGAAGACAAACAAAAGACAGGGAATTGGAGTCAACTTCTCGGATACATTTGGAAAGTCGACTGCACTTCAGGATAAAAATGATATCGAGTGTGTAATCAACAGATTTATTCCATGTCTTATGGTATTTGTGTTGACAGAGGACTGACGCTTGAGGTAATGCCAAATCGATACACCGATTCCTATATTGATTTTTTGTGGGACATGTGTTGGCAATACCTTCGCTAACTCCGATTCAAACCCAATTATATCCATTGCCCTCTCAATAGTCGTGTTATCCGTTTCACCGCTGGGTTGAGCGCCTAATAGGACGGCCACGTCGTGTATGTATTTTCCATAAGCAATCACGTCTTTAGCCGACGATCTCCTCTTAATGTCCATCAGTTTGGATGAGGAGAGTATGAAAGATGAATGAGATATCTGTGAAATCACACGAATATTAATATTAAATATATATTATATTTCACTTATCATTAAATTCTGAATTATTTTTGAATTATTTTTGAAAAAATGAAAATAAAACAGTCATTAGTTTTGATCCTTTTTCGGGTAATTTACGAATAATAGAGATGAAATTTTCCAGCTAATTAGCTTGATTATAATGCAAACACGCTCTCTCTTTGTTTTATACCCGGGGATATTCATTGCATCAATTAATTTGAATGTTTTTGAGTTATTTTTTTTTTGTTTACTTTATTTTATTCGCATAATTGCCTCTATTTTTCACTTATTTTTGCGGAGATTTCTTTTTACTCGAGCAGAAAATCTAATTTAAAATTCTCGGCCTCTCTGACTATTTGAATACCAGGTGTCACGATTCTCATCATTATTAAGGAAAGGGATGCTGAGCTACTGACAGCTACTCCTACTAAAAGCTAAAACCTTAAAACAGAAAATTCTCGAATTGAAAGCACGAAAATGCTTTAAAACTCAGTAAATTGCTTATGAATAACTTGTATCTAGGTGAATTTTTGAGCGTTTATTGGGAGAATTTAAGTGATGTTGACTTAACTTCAGTTGTTTGACTGAATTCTCATTGATAACATAATCAATGTTAATCAAAACATCTCTCCTAATAAACGATAAAATGTAGATAAAAGCGTTTTTCCAATGTTTATGGCCTATGATTTGTGTGGTATTGTGGATGAGAGGCCATCCGCCCATCGCATTGAGTCTATCCATTAACAAATCGATATTCGGTGAATCATTTTCTTTGCACTTCTGATACATATTTATTGTGTGTCTAATAATATTCAGTTCACTGTCTTCGACGGTCTCGGAGAGGACGGCATCCAAATTAGTATCGATCTGTTGCCTCAATTTGACAAAATTGTCGTACTCTACGCCCCCATTAGATAACAATTGGACCAAGTACTCCAGTAGATGAGAGTCTTCCCATCGACCGCACGCATAGTCATAAAAATTGTCGCAAGGATTCAGTGATTGATTCAAATATTTTCTCATTTCGAGAGATATTTCATAGCATTCGTCAGTTAAGCATAACTTCTCTTTCGGCTCAAAGTATTCGTAATCGTATTCACTCTCGACTTCATTGTTTCTAAACATAAATAAAACATTTGAAACAGAAATCAAAAATTATTTCCAATAATCGATAGTAATATTGGAAATCATATTAAAAATAATGTGTTTTTTTTATTCCTCTCCCAAATCGCTGGACACTCACTCATTTTCGTCGACATTTAGTGCTCGGATAGATATGTTTGACTCAGTTTTTTGGGTTCGCTCAGCATTTAGTGTAGGAGTTAGTGATGTTGACCCAGTTTTCTCCTTCTTAGACCTGTGCGACAATTCTATGCCGGTTAGCTGCCGGCCCTCGTCTTTGCACTTCATATTCTTTATTTGGTTCTCGTAATTGGCGGCGAAAATCCATTGTAGTCTTTGGTCGCATGAAATATGAGGACATCCTCTTCCGACGTCAATTATATTGTGTGAGTTCTCTTTGAGGAACGGCTCGAATACTGTTTGATTAAGATATGTCAGGTTCTTATTGCAATCTGTATGCCGTCCCAAATATATTTTTAGAGGTCTGTTATTAACAATTGCCGGAAAGACATAACAAGTATTAGATTTTGAGCTCTAATTAGAGGACAGACATAAATATGTCATAACAGGAATGGATACCTTTTAGCGCCAGAAAAGGCTTGTAATTCAAAACTACTGCCATTCAAATGATTTGCCGCCAAATCAATGGTTAGGGTCTTATTTGAGGGCTCATCGAAACTAAATGCTTTCGTTTTTATGAGTTTTATTTGATGACTGGAAAGGCTTAATGTTCTTAACGCTGGCAGAGATGCAAACGCTTGAGAGCCGATCGATCTGATGGTAGCGCTCACTCCCAGTCCCAGCTCTATGTCTGTCAGATTCCGTTGAATATTCTCTTCACTCCTGGCTTTGAATGCTCTTTGAAAAGTCAAAACATTTTCAGAATTAATTCTAATTACTATTTTCAGACATATTTATCAAACGAATAGACATTTAATTATATGGAAATAAATTCCTCCCATTTTTCAATTTAGTGAACAACCTAGCAATCCTTAGCTTACGCATGCAAATATTTGTTGTATAATTAATTAATGTCTGACATTTGTGTTGAAAATAAGAATAGGAACAAGCAAATATCATAATGAATTTGTTTTGTTCCAAGTTATTCATTGTTCAGTTTATAAATTAGAGTTGTTTTATGAGAGCAGTAAAGGCCCTAAAATTAAATTATCGTAATATTGATGACAGATATACTCTGTTTTATTTTTCAAACCATGTTATCAACTCTTAAATCGAGCTGTCAATCACAAACTCCATAATTCAAAGTGAACAAGGATATTTTAAATTCTCTAATTTATTCTAAATTAATTGGAAGTTTTAATTAATTTTTTATAAATTTAAAAATAATCCCAAAATTTAATTTAGTGATTAATATTTCAATAAATTAATGAGTTTTAAACCTTTTGTTTCTTAAAACTTTTGAAAACCCACTCATTTCCTATTAAATCGGTTGAAAAGTATTTTTGAGTTCCCTATAAAATGGTAAAATTGCCGATTAATTAATAATTACTTGAAAAGCATTTATCTAGATCTAATATATTTTTAAAGAGAGTAGTATTTTCGAAACCCATTTAACGTTCCCATAATTGCAATGGTTTTGATAAAAGACAAAACAAAACGATAAGTATTAGAGCGATGTATACCTGTCAGGAATTTCCTGGATATTACTGCCAGAGATAACCAGTTTCTGGAGGTTTCGCAACAGAGTAATCGAGTCAAACAAATTGTATTTCGGGTCTTCACTAAGCGATAGGTTTGTTGCAAAAGCGAATAACTCCTTAATATGGAGGTGAGTGCCGAAGAAGGCATCCCTGTGTATGTATGTGAGTTTGGAGCCGCCTAAGAACACCGTACGGAAGCGGATCCCTTTGAATTGGTTGGCACTCAGCCGACTCACAGACCGACTGTTCAAATAAAAGGTATCGAAATCCCGATGACTTTCGGGTATAAATTGAGTCAATTTAGTGAACACTTCATCGATTTGTATGTCCGGTCCTCTGCACGATATCTCTCTTGTTGTGGTGTTGCACATACACGGAATCGTTGACTCGGGCGGACATATCACACAAACTGAGGGCTTGACTCCAATTAAGATAATTATTGATAATATAATTATGTGAAACAAGGGATAACTCGATAACATTTCTGATGAATAATTAAACTTAAATTTGAATTTTGGAAACAAAATGAGTGGAAAAACAAATATTATTTTTTGCTTCGAAAGAGATATGAAAACAAAATTCACACTAAATCTCGGGTTATATCAGAAGTGGTTTCTGTTTATAAAGAAATTGCTTACTCTTCTCAATAATCTTGTGCAGCAAAAAATGTTTAGCACTCACTCGTCGAGTGCTGTCTCTCAAGATTATAGTATTACACTTTTTTATTTTTCATACTATCTAATGAAAATTCCAATATAACCATGGTAATTAATCTTTGGAAGAGCTTGACGGACGAATTAATGTCCCTAGATATTGCACCTTGCTATTTATTAATGCCTTAACAAGAAAATGAAATTATTTATATGGCACAAAATCTTCTGGAATGATCTTGATGATAAATTATGTCCTATTCGTTTGATTACATGATTCAAATAAAGTGAATTCAATTATTTTAATTTTAATGAATACTATTCTGAGCTCAACTTTATCGGCTTCCCGGCAATCATTATGATTATGGTCATTCCAAAAATTTATTCCAACATTAAATAAATGAGTTATTAAAAGCCATATAAGCGGCTCAGAGTGGGTTATCAATGATCAAGCATAATTTCTCTAATAGACTGTTTCAAAAATTTATTCGTCAATCATCTTGAAATAAATGACTTTTATACATTGTTCTTGAACATTTATTTTTCTAGGAATCTTCAATTGTAGAGAGAACTCAAATTCTTGCTATGACCATGATTAAATTTGATCAATCGATTTGTAGAATTCCCAGAAGTTATTTGATTGATAAAATTTTTAATAAAACCAGAAAGAACTCGAAAAAAATCTTGTTAAAATCAATAGAGAATGTTCTGGATAAAAAAAAGTAAAAATTTTTCGCCTAAATATTTAATTTGTTTATGTTTTAGATATAATTGAAAAACAAGTTTCGAGAAAATGATTGGCGACTCTTATCTTATGGGTTATCACATCCTCTTCTAAATCAAAATTAGTTCAATAAATAACTCATCGATTCATTGAATTCAACTCATATTCCACTCAATAACCGAGTTATCAATTATTGAATAAAAATATTATCTTTCAATTGAAAGCCTTGTAAAACAGTTGCCATAATAAGTGAGTCCATTGATAAAGAGATATGGATAAAGACTCTTGGGTTTCTGTTTAAAAAAGATGAAATCAAAGACTCAAAATTCATAAGAAAGGTAATCAACTTCCAGTGATTTTATAAAATGCTGAAATCTAAACCATTAAATTGAAAGCATGTGTACATTAATATTATATTCCCGATATTTTTAGCTCAATTGCTGCCGATTAAGCCAGAGATGTGCAAGGGGCTCCATTTGATCCTTGTAAATTGTTGTTCCTCAAGCTTTAAAGTGGGTGAAAATAGGCTGTCCTTAAAGCCCCCATTTGAGTAGAGTGGCCGTAAAAGAAAGTTTCTAGAAAGTTTCTCGAGAAAGTTTCTAGAAACTTTCTCGTGACCAAATTTCTC
>JAQGBD010001722.1:0-13735 GCA_034698165.1 Punctoribates punctum | reverse complement strand
GTCAATGCGTCAATTGTCTGTAGAGGTAAGAATTAAGGTTAAAATTAGAACAATTTATGAGTGAACCTAAAATGTCAAAGGAATTGTCCATTTTGAATGAAAGGTAATATAAGTAGGTTTTGAGAGGAGTTAAGTTTAAAAAGTTCAATAAAAGTTTTGTCTCAAAATCAAGCCCTACATTATTTTCCGCAACCATTTAGTCAAGTACCATAAAAACAGGTTCTCAGGCCTGTTTTTATGGTACTTGACTTCAAAATAGTTTTCGCTCTCTTTTAAACTGATTAAAATCAATTTTGTGAACATTTTTCAAATGTTGTTTAAAATAATTAATATTCGCATATTTTTTGTCACAATTTTCTACTAAACAAATGAATGGCTTTTCTGTCGAATGAATTCTTTTCATATGATTTCTCATCTCATATGAAGTGAGGAAACATTTGTCGCAATTATTTTCAGTACATTTCATTTGTTTGTTTTTTATATGAACTCTTTTTTTGATGCATGGTTAAATCAGTTTTCACTGTGAATCTTTTTCCACATCCATTTAATGTACACTCAATCGAACCTTTTGTCGAATGACTCCTTTTTAAATGTCCTTTGAGTTCATTCGAAGTGAGCAGTTAGAAAAACTGTGCATGCTGAATTTAAGAAAAGCCTGAACTGCTTGTTCAATTTGTTTTCTGTACCTGAAATCTTTAAACATCCTGAAAACAATTATAATTATTTTTACCTTGATCAATTGTTATAGATAGATAAAATACTTTCATGTTATTCTCTTCGATAAACTACCAGTGTACAAATTTCAATTGTGGAACACCTATTAATTATAGAATAATCGATAAATTCTTCCTTATTATAACTTGTTATTACCTAGATAATTATGTAATGTTAATATATGTATGCTATAGAAATCTTTCAAAGAAAACATGTTTTAGAAACTTGCTTGATCAATAAAAACTATTTTTTTATTCCAGAAATAATCGTTCATTGATTGAATAATTAACCATGGTCCATTTTTTATGTTTTTCAAAGATTGTGCCTAGCAACAATTATATAAGGTTTAGTTTTTGTGTTGGAAAGCATACCATCTTAAATTATCCAGTTTAAATGATGCAAGTATAGAATATGATTCAAAATCAAGTTATTCTGAGGAATTTATCAAGAACAACTAATGTCTCAGTTGGGAAAACTGTGCAAGCTGAATCTAAAAAGACGACAAAATCATTTGATCCAAAATTGGTTTTGAGAAGATCCCTGCAATTCGTCTCATTGGTTGCTTGCTCATTTTGTTTTCTATACCAAACTCATAGACTGTTCTCAATCTATTTGAGCGGCAAAACAGTGGTCGAGGTTAGGGTCGAGCGCTTCAAATACAGTCAAATACCGGCCATCACTGTATGCTTTCCCATCGTATTCAATATGAGACGTTTCGCACAGAACTACCTTGCTAATTCAACCAATCAAGAGAATATGGAATTGTATGAAAAGTTCGCAGCTCTGGAAGAGATCATTTCCAAGAATTGGACTGGGTCAAGTGAGGAGCACCATAAAGTTGTAAAGATGTTTTATCAAGTTCTTCAGCAATCAAACATTAGCCTCGAGGATATTTTTAACAAGATCACAATTCGCGATGACAAGATAAATATGAGGATTTTGTACAAAAATGAAAGCACTCTGGTGTATAACTCATCTGGATCAATTCTGGACATACCTATTCCTATTATCAAGCATTCAATACTGCCATACAATGAGCCAAGGTCTTGTTTTACCTTGTTCAGTGCTCTGGATCATAATTACAGGCATTCTTATTGGAATATATGGCAAATTCAAATCAAGTTCGACCCAGATCAATTAGGAATACCTGAGTCATTGAAGGATAACTTGGTACTTGCAATGCACTCACCCAATATTCTGCCTGATTATTTATTGGCCAATCAATTCTACAAGTTGGAAATGTTCAAGGAGAATCTCGTTTCTTATTCTGAGTCGCGAACAATACTACTGCCCTCTCCTTATGAGACTAATTGCAAGGTATACCCAATTGACAGCACAGGAAAGAATGACTTAAGAAGTGATTGCATTAATAAATGTGTCATGGACAAGTTGGCAGAAGAATTTGAACTAGATTGTATTTGGTCTCTAGTGAATTACAGACTGCTCAGGGAAGATAATGTTGAAGAGTATTTGAACAAGACAATTTGTGTTTTCCCAGATATTTTCGACCGAAGAAATATCAGTCGCAGTAATATTGTTGCTAGACAATTGATTCTTCTTTCCGAGTGCCAAGATCATTGCCAGAAGAATTGTGTGGAAAATTTCTACACTTTTGTTCGAGATATTAAATATGATCGATGGGTAGGCGTAAAGGGGTTTTACTTCATTTTATCGATTCAGCATGATAGGTTTCCTGATCAAACAATCGAGCACATGCCTATAATGGACTGGATAACCCTGGTCTCTAATCTTGGTGGTCTGATGGGAATGTGGTTGGGGTTCAGTATTTTATTTATTTGCAATGAATTTATTAACAAAATTCTGAAATGAATTAAATCAAAAAGAGGTTAAAAATTAAAAGTTATAATATTTGAAATTCAATCGTCCAGGTTATTTTAATTATAAACTATTTAACTTTAATTAAACAATATTTGTAAGTAAATTATGTGTTGTTTAGTGTAAATAATTTGAATTAAATCTTTTGAAACAATTTTCAGCCAAACAATTGAACGGCTTTTCTGTCAAATGAATTCATTTTATATGACTTTTGAGTTCAGTCGAAGAAAAAACAAATTTTTTTTCGCAAATAATTTTATTCATTTTCAATGAAAACTTTTCAAATGTCTTCTGAGATCTGATGAAATGAAGAAACTTTTGTCGCAATTATTTTCACTGCACTTAAATGGTCTGTACTTTGAATGCCTTTTCCTATGTGTGTAAAGATTAGTTTCGTAGCGGAATTTTTTACCGCAATCTTTGAAATCACATTTGTATGGATTCTCTCCCGTGTGGGTCCGTTTGTGTTCAATCAGACGTGATTTTATACAAAAGCCTTTATCGCAACCTTTGATATCACATTTGAACGGCTTTTCTGTCGAATGCATATTATTTATGTGTCTTTTGAGTGCAGTCGAAGTGACGAAACATTTGTCGCAATTATTTTCTGAACATTTAAATGATTTTAATTTAATGTGAATCCGTTGTTGATGTCCAACTAAGTTGGATCTAGATGAAAATCTTTGACCACACTCATTTATTGCACAGACATGGTCACGTTTCCCTAGATGAATGATTTGTTGGTGTTTCCGTAGATGTGATCGTCCGGCGAAATATTTATCGCAATTATTTACATTACATTTGAATGGTTTTAATTTCAAGTGAACTCTATTTTGATGACTTTTTAGATCGGATTTATTTGCAAATCTTTTGCCACAATCATTTATCTTGCAATATATGTTCAAAAATTTTAAATATATTCGATTTATATGAGACTTGAGTTCATCAGTTGTGAGAAAATATTTGTCGCAATTATTTTCAGAACATTTGAATTGTTTGTAATTTAAGTGCCGTTTCTCATGGAGTGAAAGACTAGACATTTGAGTAAATCTTTTTCCACAATCATTGAAATCACATTTGTATGGCTTCTCACCCGTATGTGTGCGTTTGTGAATCAATAAATGTGCTTGGTAACCGAAATATTTACAACAACCATCAATATTACATTTGAAATTATCATTTTTATAATGCTTTTGTTTATGATGATTCAAAGATGATTTTATTGAGAAACATTTTCCACAATCTTTGACATCACATTTAAATGGCTTTTCAAAAGTTTGTTCTTGTTTATTTGTGATTATCTCTTTGCCTTCATACAACTTTAAATGAAGATTTTTGTGATTTATTAGCTGGATTCTTCTTTTGAAACTTTGAGTACATTCTTTGAAATCACAAACAAATTGTCGTTTATTCGAATGAATTAATTTGTGATTATTTAAGCTGTAATTATCTGTTGTTTTATATCCACATTTAGGCCAAAAACATTTGAAACTCTTCTCTTGTTTTGCGTTGAATTCATTTTTTAGATTTGAAACTGAATTTTGATTAAATTCATTGGAATCGTAAATAATTTTCTTTTTCTTTAAATGAATATTTTTGTGTCGAATTAAGTTTTTATTATTTGTTGTTTTGAAATTACACTTTGGCCAAGAGCATTTGAAACTATTCTCTTGTTTTGCATTGAATTCATTCATTTGAGTCACAATTTTACACATTTTATCAAATCGTTGATTATTTTCTTCATTCAAATCACAAATGTTTTTATACTTTTTTAATGTTTTGTTCGGTTTTTGTACATCACAGCGAAAATTTTGGAATTTAGCTAGAAATTCTAGCTTGTTAATTAAATTAATATTCATTTTTTTTAACACAAAATGAAACAAAACTGAAACACAAATAACTGTTTGAATACTTTGAGAGCAAATGATTTCTTTGTCCGATTTGAGCGCCGTTTCAATACTGAGAATTTTGTGTTAGTTCTGAACTCACAGGTGAGGCACATACCTTGACTACACCTCATCTGCACATGTCTTCAAATAAGGGCCGTTCCGTTGCCTTCAACTTTGGGCAGGGCCTAAGGCTGTAAATACAGCGGAATGCCATTCCTAAGGCAGGATATGCACCGGTTCCCCATTTTTGTGGGTAAAATCAATCAATAGGCTCCGCATCAGTTGGTTATCACTGGAGGCCAGCAAAATAAATATGAGGCCACACAACGCAATCAAATTCCTAATGAAAATGATCAAGTACAATCTCTTTTTCTCCACTTTTTCTCCTCGAGCATAATGTGAAATATTTTTGTGTAATAGAATATTGAATTTATAGCCGTATCTTGTTTATTCCCCAAATATATAACACGAACCCCTATTTAATGATTAAAACGTGTAAGGTAAATTAGGGACTCGAAAAATCAATATTAATAGCCCCAATCTCCAAGGTAGTGCATTAAAATTACGAATAACCAAATATAACTTAATTTCATCTAGTTACAAATTAGTTTTGAGTAATCTTTAAACAACTCATCAAGGCAACAAATATTTTCCTGAAAATTCTAGCAAAATAACATTGAATAAATTTATTTTCTCTGCTACATTTAACACGGTCATTTTAAAACAAATAAAAAAAGCATTTAATTTATTTTCTCCATTAAACTTTGAAAACAATAATCTATTCTTGGTACTTATGTCAATTTGTTCAATAATAGCATCATTTACCTTGTTTGTTTTAGAACTAAATAATTGAAAATCGATTTATAAGTTTTAAAAGGAATAAAATAACATTTATTATATTAGAAGAGATGTCCATGGTAAAAGTTTTGCAAGAGGGGATTGTCGTTGAGACTAAATAATCAGGGGGAATTTTGTCTTTACCTTGTCATTTGAACATCACTGTATTGTAGAGATATTTTTACAGTGCATTTAGTTAATATGATAATGATCAAGGGAATTTACATTTATATTTTTAGTTTGTTTCTGCCATTAATATTAAACTCATTTATGCTTCATGGGCAAACTTAAATAGGTCAGTTCAACAGTGAAAAATATTGAAAAACCTTTAAGAAAAAGTGAAACGGTGAAAATTAAAAGAAATGAAGCTAGATCGTTGTATTCCCGAAGAATTCAGGATTGAATCGATTGACGATATTCTGTACAGAATTGGCTTCTCTTTGGATTCACTCAGAAGTCATCCCAAACGTAAACTCATTGATCACCCGATCCTAGTCTTCGGTATTACAGTGTTTTACATGACTGTGCGACTAATCACTCTTACAGTGAGTGAAGAAAGTAAATTGACCATGCGAATTCTTGGAGATTTTGGTTCTTTCATAAACCTGAGGGATATATTGGGAGCGCTTTCTCTTTTGATTTGCATTCAAATAATGTTTTTTCAGTTATTTCATTACTTAAACCACAGGAATGGCATAAAACAGACATTTCTTCGTGTATTTCAAATGATGGCCGGTATTATTCCACCAAATAATCTTGGTTTTACTGATGAGCAAGAGGTTATACAACTACTGAAGACTACCAAGACACTGAATACAATGGCTAAGGGGAACGGGGATCGAATAATTCCCATTGTGAGCATTACCATGATGATGTCATTTTACATTTTCTATTGTAAACCCATTGAAGCAATTTTTTATGGAGTTCCCAATACAATAGTGTTCTTATTCTGGCACAGAATATACCACAATTCCTTGTGGTTTCATTTCCTGGTCTTTTATACGATGTGTTCGTATCTCAAACTAAAAATCAATGCATTGAATGAAAGTCTGTTAGAAATGATTCGCAGAAAACGGTTCTCAAGAATTAGAAAAACTCTTCAATCAATTGATTCCTTATATTCAGAAATCAGTGAATATAACAATAATTTTTGGTCACAATTCTTGGTTGTCTTTTGTCTCACATTTGGTTCATTCGTGACAACCCTTATATACATAATTATTTACCTCCCGTTGCCTTTCCCAATACTATGCTGTTTCGTATACACAACTATGACGTATACCCAGATATTCCTATTCCTGTTATTCACGGCTTCGTCTGTCAATTATTCTGCAAACAAATCATACAAAATATTGAATTCCTTATACATTTCAATCAATAAATGCCGTAATCTCAATACCTTTCTTAAGATCAAGGTAAATTAACATGTCAATTCTGATAATAATATTTTAATAATTATGTATTTTGCTAGATACAAAATTTCATCGGAAGACTGGCTGATAAAAGAGTGGGCTTTTCGTGTTGGAAGTTATTCACAATAAATTACTACAAATGCTATGAAGTGAGACAATTGAATAAAATAATTATTCGCTAAAATTAACATGCAACTTTATTTTCAGATCCTATCATATTTGCCGATGATATTCATGAAGATTATCGAGATGAGAGTGTAGCAGTCTCGGACCTAGGGCATTTCTGATTTCAACTAAATTAAATGAATTTAAGTTTACAAAAAAATATTTTTTGTTTTTGCATTTTATTCTGAATAATGTTTGCATGGTAAATAATCATAAATTATTTGTTTAATATGATTTGTCAATTTAAATTACCAAATTTTTATTCCAAATGACAGAAATTTGAGGTTAATTAAACATTTACACAAAATGATTGTGGTCATTAGTTAAGATATCATAATTTTTTTCTCTGAATAAAGTTAGCGTGGTAAATTGTCATCAATTATACAATTAATGTGATTTTTCGATTTAAATGACCCAAATTCTTATTCTGACAGAATTTTAAAATTAATGGAAGTTTAAGAAAATTTTCCACAGTTTCAAGAAAATAATTGAAGTAATAAATAGTGATGAATGAAAAGTAATAATTTATAAATTGGGAAATTTTCTGGAAATTATTCTCAATTGTAAAATATTCTTCAAATTAAGATTTATTTGAAAAGAAAAATTAATTTATGTAAGAATTAAATAAGTTGGAGAAGTTTACCAGGAATATTTCGTGAGGAACTTTCTCTTTGGCTTCTCTGCCCATTTGTCATCAAAACATTTATGGAAAAATCAATTCCTTTGGACATTATTTCATTTTTGTTATTTTAAGAATAAAAACCATTTCATCGTTGAATTAGAATCGCAACTGTCCATATTATAAAATGGAGCTAGATCGTTGTATTCCTCAAGATATGAGAATTGATTCAATTAATGACATCCTTTACAGAATTGGTTTGTCTTTGGATTCTGTCAGAAGTCGTCCCAAACGTAAACTCATTGATCACCCGATTATGGCGTTCAGTATTGTGACGTTTTTCATGTCTAAGCGTCTCTTTACTATGTCATTGAGTGAAGATAGCGAACTGACCATGAGAATGTTGGGTGATCTCGGCCATTTTATCTCCATTAAAGAGCTTTAAGGAAGAGCTTTGGTTTCGTTTTCTTTTCAAACACTGTGTTATCAAATGTTTTATTACTATAACTACAGAAATGGTATAAAACCGACATTTCTTCGCTTGTTTCAGATGATGGCCGGTCTCATTCCACCTAATGATTTTGGTCTTACAAATGAGCAAGACGTTAGAAAATTGTTGAAAATGACAAAATTACTCAATTTTGCATTTCTTGTCAATATTGACAAATTTCTTCCAATCATTTGCACCCTTTACGTCATGTCTTACTACATATATTTTTGCTCACTGTTTGACGCATTAGTTTATGGCATTCCTAATGCACTCATCAAAATATTGTGGGGCAGATATACCTGGAACTTCTGTGGCTTTCAATCTATGAGTTTTTATATTATGTGTTCGTATCTTAAGCTGAAAATCAATGCATTAAATGAAAGTCTGTTGGAAATGATTCGCAGAAAACGGTTCTCAAGAATCAGAGAAAGTCTTCAATCATTTGATTCGTTATATAAAGAGATTAATGAATACAACAGTACTTATTAGTCGAAATTCTTGCTCATATTTTGGCTGAGCTACGGTTCAATGATTACAGACATGTTTTTCATGGTTATTTTTGTTGATATTCCCCTCCCTGTACTAATTGCTCTGTCTTATGTACTAATATTTGTAACTCAAATATTTTTATTCGTGATATTCACCGCTTCGTCAGTCAATTATTCAGCAAAAAAATCTTATAAAACTTGGAGAAAATTTATCATTTCATTCAATAAATGCCATAAACGTAGAGTGTTGCTCAGGCTCAAGGTAATTTTAATTCATGATTTTGATTATAAATTTTGATATACATTTATTCCAAGATGGAAACTTCAATAGAGTGTTTATCCATGAAAAAGGTGGGATTTTCGTGTTGGAAATTATTCACAATTAATTACTTCCGATGTTATGAAGTAAGGCAAATGAATTAAATAAATTCTTAAATTTAACTTGGAACTTAATTTTCAGGTTTTATCGTGTTTACCCGCCATGTTCTTGAAGGTGATTGAATTTCAAACACAAAACTTCAAGAATTCATGATATTCAAGGCACTCGTCTTCGAGAAATGTCTGTTTTAGATTTATTCCCGGCTTGGCCAAGGAGGTGTATAGCCCGTGATACCCCCATCTTGAGGCCGAATATTTTCGGAAATACCCCCCTCAAATTTTGTCGTATTAAAATTGAACCAGATTGAATTTTTATTTTTATTTAATTCACAATTAATTTTTACAATAATAAAATTCATGTTAAATTTCTCATCAATTATTTATTCAAATGCACTTGGACAGGAATTTGAAGTTGATATTCAAACCACATCACCAAGAGGGGCGGTATAAGCCGGAATACCTCGCTGAGGCTGAATACTTTTGAAATAGCTCTCTCTCCTCCCCCTGGAATTTTGTAGACAATTATTGTTTCTTATCATTTTGTCTTTTAATTTCAATTAACTGGAGGAACACTGCGGGCAAACACGATAAAACCTGGAAATAAAATTTCAGATTAGCAAGGTAAATTTGTATAACTCTATTGTCTCACTTCATTACACTTGAAGTAATTGATTGTGAATAACTTCCAACACGAAAATCCCACCTTTTTCTCAGCTGCCGTTTCTAATGATGTTTGAATCTAGGAAATATTTCAGAATAACACAAAGATGATTATAATCGATTAAAATTACCTTGATCCTTAGAAATACATTTCGATTATGGCTTTTATTCAATGAAATGAATAATTTATTCAAAGTTTTATGAGATTTGTTCGCGGAATAGTTGACTGACGACGCCGTGAATATCACGAATAAAAATAAAATGATCAAGAGTACTAATACATAAGCTAAATTAAGAAATATGGGGAGCGGCAGAGGGAGGAACAGAAGAATGAACAACATATCCGTTAGCATTGAGCCGTATGCCATCCAAAGTATGACCAAGAATTTCGACCAAAATGTTGTGTTGTATTCATCGATCTCTTTATATAACGAATCAAATGATTGAAGAGTTTTTCTAACTCTTGAGAACCTTTTTCGACGAATCATTTCCAACAGAATTTCATTCAATGAATTGATTTTCATCTTAAGATACGAACACATTATATAAAAACACATGAATTGAAAGCAACAGAAATTCCAAGAATATCGGCCCCAAAATGCGAAGAGAACAGCATTGGGAACACCATAAAGAAAGACTTCAGATTTTTCGCAAAAAAATATATAGAAGGAGATCGCAAATAAAAATGAAAATGGTGGCATTATTCTGTCAATATTTAAACGAATAGCAGAATTTAGTTTCTTGGTAGTTTTCAGCAAACGTTTAACGTCCTGCTCATTCCTAAGACCAAGATCTTTAGGTGGAATTAGACCGGCCATCATTTGAAATAATCGAAGGAATGTCGGTTTTATACCATTTCTGTAGTTATAGTAATAAAATAATTGATAACTCAGTGTTTGAATTGAGAACGAAATAAATTGTGTCGCAAACATCTCTCTATAGCCCATATAATGGCCGAGTTCTCCAAGTATTCGCATGGTAAATTCATTTTCTTCACTCACTACAAGAGTAATGAGTCGCTCAGCCAAGAAAAACGACATAAGACTTAACGCCATAATCGGGTGATCAATGAGTTTACGTTTGGGAAGACTTCTGACAGAATCCAAAGACAAACCAATTCTGTAAAGGATGTCATCAATTGAATCAATTCTTATATTTTCTGGAATACAACGATCTAGCTCCATTTTTAGTCTGGACAGTTGCGATTCTAATTCAACAATAATTTGGTTTTTATTCTTAAAATAACAAAACGAAATGACGACCAAACGAATTGATTTTTCCATAGAATTTTTGATGAGTGTGTAGAGTCGAATGTGTAGAGAAACCAAAGAGAAAGTTTCTCCTGAAATATTTCTCGAAAAATTATCCGACTTATCTACTATTTCCGCTTACATCAATTTTTTAAAAATAAACCTCGAATAGAAGAAATTTGAATAATGAGGATATGTTAGTTACAGTAATTACCAAGAGGGGGAGGGGTTATAGCGAAAATACACTCTTGAGCTGTAATTTCTTTAGCATTACGATTATGGACAAGCACTAGGTCTCTCGATGTTCTTAACTTTGAGATACCCCCGAACCCCACTCTGAACATACTCTAGAAAAATTATTTGTCGTACCCCTCCTGACTCCACTATTGTGAATAATTTCCAGAAAATTTTTCATTCAATAAATAATTACCTTTCATTCATCACTATTTATTACTTCAATAATTTTCTAGAAACTCTCGAAATATTTCTTATACTTGAATTAATTTTAAAATTCTGTCAGTTGAAATTAGAATATAGGTCATTTAAAATGAAAATTCACATTAAATATATAATTAATGACAACTTAGCACGGATGTTTTTATCTGAAAATTTTTCAAAATCTAAAATTACATTTATTTTCAATTAATTAGAAATTGAGAATAAGAATTTGGGTCATTTTAATATAAAAATCACATTTAATAAATAATTAATGACTATATACCATGCTAACTTTATTCAGAGGAATTACTAATGATATTCAAACTAATGACAACAATCAATTAATAAAGGATGCGCTAGGTCCGATACTGTTACACTCTCATCTCAATAATCTTCATGAATATCATCGGCAAATATGAAAGGATCTGGAAATTAAGTTGCATGTTAATTTTAGCGAATATTTATTTTATTCAATTTATGCTCACTTCATAGCATTTGTAGTAATTTATTGTGAATAACTTCCAACACGAAAATCCCACTCTTTTCTCAGCCACTCTTCCTATGAAATTTTGTATCTAGCAAGATAAATAATTATTAATTAAGAATTAATATACCTCGAATGATTGGTGAATTACCTTGACCTTAAGAAAGATATTGGGATTACGAGTTTTATTGATAGAAATGTATAATGAATTCAATGTTTTGTATGATTGGTTCGCAGAATAATTGACTGACGAAGCGGTGATTAACACGAATAGGAATATCAGGGTAAATGTTGTAGTTGTATATGACATACAGCATTTTATTGGTAACGGCATTGGAAGGTAAATAATTATGTATATACAGGTTGTCACAAATGTGCCAAATGTGGAACAAAATACAACCAAGAATTGTGACCAAAAATTATTGTTATATTCACTGATCTCTGAATACAAGGAATCAATTGATTGAAGAGTTTTTCTGATTCTTATGAATCGTTTCTTTCGAATCATTTCTAACAGACTTTCATTCAATGCATTGATTTTCAGTTTAAGATACGAACACATCGTATAAAAGACCAGGAAATGAAACCATAGGGAGTTGTGGTATATTCTGTGCCACAACATAAACAACACGGTATTGGGAATACCATAAATGATTGCTTCAATTGGCTCACAATAGAAAAGGTAAAATGACTCCAAGAATATGATGCTCACAATAGGGATCATTCGATCCCCGTTCCTCTTTGCCATTGTATTTACTGTCTTGGTGGTCTTCAGTAGTTGTATGACCTCTTGCTCATCAGTTAAACCAAGATCACTTGGTGGAATAAGACCAGCCATCATTTGAAATACACAAAGGAATGTCTGTTTTATGCCATTCCTGTGGTTTAAGTAATGAAATAACTGAAAGAACATTATTTGAAGGGAGATCAAAAGACAAAGCCCTCCCATAATATCTCTTATGCTAATGAAATAACCAAAATCACCAAGCACTTTCATGGTCAATTTACTTTCTTCACTCACAGCAAGAGTGATGAGTCGCTCAGTAATGTAAAGGACTGTCAAACCGAAAACAAGAATCGGGTGATCAATGAGTTTACGTTTTGGACGACTTCGGAGTGAATCCAAAGAGAAACCAATTCTGTAAAGAATATCGTCAATCAATTCAATCCTGAATTCTTCGGGAATACAACGATCTAGCTTCATTTTCCTTAATTTTCACAGTTTCAATTTTTATCAAAGGTTTTTCAATAACTTTCACTGTTGAAGTGACCTATTTAAGTTTTAACATAATAAATATATCTACAAGAAATCAATTAAGAATTTGGAAATAAATTTCTATGATCATCATTATAATAAGTTAATACATTAGAAAAATATACCTAGTATACAATGAGGCACAAAACATTCTCAAAAAGATATCGATCAAATCCCCCCTCAAACATTTTGGCTGAAAGATAAGCCCCCCTAGCTAAATTTTTACCATGGCCATCACTTCTAATATAATAAATATTTGTTTATTCATTTAAAAACTTCTAAATCGATTTTAAGTTATTGAGTTCTAAAACAAACATGTTAAATGATGCTTTTAAGGAATATATTGTTATAAGTACTAGGTATTCCCAGAATAGTTTGTTTTCAAAGTTTAATGAGGGAAAATAAAATAAATGCTTTTTTATTTGTTTTAAAATGACCGTGTTAAATGTAGCAGAGAAAATAGACTCATTTAATGTTATTTTTCAAGAATTTTCTGGAAAATATTATTGCCTCGACACAATTGATTGACATGTAATTCAAAAACACATTCCTTTTTCTTTAAACTAATTGGCGAGTGGCAAGGTCGAATTTGAAATAGGAACCGACAGGATCTAGCACAGGGATGCACAAGGGGGGGCCTGGAGATTTGGCCGCCCCCTAAGGTCAAAAAGTGTGATTTGCCCCCCCCCCCTAGGATCGAAGGAAAAATTGGGCAAAAAATTGCCGCCGCGACAATTTTTCGAATATTTTTGGTAATTTTCGGTAATTTTCGGTAAATTTGGCCATTTTAACCCGATTTTAACCGAATTAAGTACGATTC
>JAQGBD010001721.1:0-13741 GCA_034698165.1 Punctoribates punctum | reverse complement strand
CTCTCTCTCTCTCTCTCTCTCTCTCTCTCTCTCTCTCTCTCTCTCTCTCTCTCTCCACGACACACAGATTCTTGCAAAAAAAGTGAAATCATTGGAGCGTTTAATTTTTGTGTAAAATAAAGAGAATATTCTGTGACTCTATTCCGAGAGTCTAACGAATAATAGATTTGTGAGAATCAGAATCACGAATATTCTGTGCTCTGGAAAAACAAGTGAATAATGGTTTTTAATTTACACAAAATTCGTGCCATTATTCACAAATGACTTATACTTTGGATTAAATATTCAAATATTTATCATTGAATAGAAATACATTTCTTTACTGAATGAATAAATTGAATTTTAATGCAAATAATTTTTGGCTAATTATACGATATTTTGCTATAAAAATATGTGATTTTCTATTCAAATGAAATATGAATTGTCATCAAAACTGAAAAATTAGATTTTTATACACAGAAAACAAAACCTGTTCTCTAAATATTAATCTAATTTCAAATTCAAAATTGAGTTCAAAGCATATAATTAAGCAATAAATGGGTTCTGGCGTTAGAGGGAGAGGACTGTTATGCAGAATATTGTGGGGAAACAGTCGGCGAAAGTGTCAAATGGTTTTAAAATTAGGAAATTAGGCTTACAGTAGACTTTGATGTGTTTTGCCTCTTGCAGGGTCTGAAAGGCCAACTCCTCCGATATTTCGCACCTGTAGTTGCCTTCTGTTTGGAAGTCTGTCCGCTCCAAATAGACGTTGCCCACAACTGTCCTGGATGACTGCAATCAAGAACAAAATTAAACGGGTTTAGTGATGCGAAACACAATTTCTATTCAATAAATAATTAAATTTTAGTGAATTTCTCTTTTGTTTGTTTTGAACTCAAATTTCGAGATTTAATTTAATATTTATGAGAATTAATTAAAATTTAAGTTTCATTTCACAGAAAAACGATTTTTAAAAAATGCTTTTAAAAGATATTAAACCGAAAATTGAATCCAAGAAAAGCTTTCCTTCATTTGGTGTCAAAGTTGAGCTCAAAAATCAATTCATCAAAAATTTTTTCCGAAAAAAGTTTTCCCAAAAATTTATTATTGATTTTGTGCTTAATTTTCAAGAGTTTTAATAAATTCTCATAAAATGCAAGAATATATTTAAACAGAATAGTGAAGATTCACTCGAAAATTGTCTGTTTTTTCACGACTTTATTTTAATGCCACTTAAATAATATTTTTTTGCCTCGAAATAAAAATAAAACACATTTTGTGTATACGAGGCATAAATTATTATACTTTCAAATCAAATACATGGAAAAAATCACTCGTTTTTAGGGATTTGTTGGTGAATATTATCATAGAAAATGACACAACCAGTAAATCCCAGCCATAAATCACTTATAAAGAAATGTTTGTTTTCAAACTTAAATTCAAATCTAATGCAAAATAAGCAGAATATGAGAGAAATCCTATTTTGGCGAAAATTCTTCTCAAATGGACTTAAATTGAAGACAAAAATCACTCGAATTTGAGGCGAATTCCTGACAATTAATTTCTGATACATTTAATTCATATAATGTAAGGCAATTAAAACTAAATGTTTCGGGTGATTGTTGTAAAACAATTCTGGTTTTAAATTAAAACTTTTTTTCAACAAATGTTTTCATTTTATTGCCTCAAATGTGCGAACATTAAAATGATTTAAATGTGAGAAAAAATACTAAATATTGGCTAAAATGAGACAATTTTTTGTATTGTCGGCTGAAAAATGTCATTAATTTTTTGGTGAGAATCAGATGTGAAGAAAAGTTGAGTTCAATTGTCGGCAAAAGAACGAAACGAACTCTCATTTTACGGATCCTTTGAATCTCTTGTCCTCTGATTTTCACTTCTTTTGAGAAATATAACAAAAAGACTTAATTATAATGATTTGTATGAATCGGGAAAATAAAGAATTTCTATTAAAATAAAGATTTTTATTCTGTTCTCTGGGAAAGGAGTCAAAAGTCTGATCAATACTAACATTAGCTGTAAATCAAATTTAAATGCGATTCAAACAAATCTTGAGATTCAAAAGCAATTTCTTATATTTCTTGTAATATATATAATATATATTTCACTTATAAATTATTTCTTTTATTTTTTAATTCACTCGAAAGTCGTTTAAATTGTTTTTATTCTTCTTAAGCAATGATTGGAGAAAATCAAGAAATTCTGTCTTTATTTATGGCACAGACATTATTCTGTGCGAATACTTACGTCCGGATATATGCCACTCATGTTATAGAACTTCTTCGGGTCCGCGTCTTGTGGTATAAAACGATAAAACTCTTGATTGTTGTCTTTAAACCATTTGATTGAATAGATTTGATCTAATTGTAAATCACAGCTACAGTTAAGCCAAAGGGGATCACCAAAGCGGACGTAATCCGGAGCTGTTATCCGAACCGATTGTAGACATTGAATGCCTGGAATCAAATCAAATCGAATCAAATGAGAAATTGTTTGATAAGAGACCCAAATAAAGAAATTATTTGTTAGTCTATTACTGTTATGAACAGCGAATAAAATAATGATTAATATAATAATAAATATCATAAATCACTTAAATATAAGATATTATATGCTTTTGATATTTATTTGTCTATAAATATCTATTAATCTAAGGATGTGTTCACACAATACGAGCACAGAATATGTGGGAACAGAATAACTGCAGTCAAATGCAGTTTATTTTTCATCGACTGACAGAATTGATTAGAAAGTTATCACTTTTTTCAGCCATTTTTCAAATGCAAAACCAAATATCGGCGGAAAAAAAGATGAAAATCATAAATAATTCCGAATGACATCGAGGAAGAAGTTTTAGAATACCCGACAGAATTACATGAAATTTATTGGCAAACTTGAGCCGCATATCCAACACCCGATTTCTTATTGAAATTCAGGGAATGGAGTGAAATATAACCCGTTTTTTCATTTGAAGCAAAAAAAATCAAATTAATGCTAATTTATTGAATAATTTTTGTTCGTTTGGCAAATATATGGCAATAATTCAATAGTGGAATGAAATCCAAAATTATTTAAAAATCAAATACCATTTGATTGAAAAAATATTAATGTTTTCGAAACTGATTTAAGTAATTAAGGTTTGGTCTCATTATAAGACATAAAAGGATTTAATTTCGTTCGTAAAACAAACAGAAAAAAGCAGTGGTTTTCCTATTATTAGATTCTGAGCACTAATTTCCAAATGTCAACAATCATTATGTCGTAAAATCTGATCCAAAGAAGTGAAGCCACTGTTTAAGAAGAAAAACTAACTGCACAGACATCAAGAATATAAAGACAATAACCCAAATGTAATGATGAGAAAACTTAATTATATTATTGATTCTGGAATTCACATCACGACTACAATTAGCCCCAAACACAGTCTATGAGCCCAATGTATACAAACGTATATAAATTCTCATAAAAATTTATTACAGAATTTACAATACATTTAATTGCAATGAGAATAAAGAGAACCGAAATTAGTTTGACTTTAATTGCATTGAGAGGAGAGCCATACCCTTCCATTGGCTTCAAACAAATGCTTAGTTTCAATGTTTTCATTGAGGGATTCAAAATACAATTATTTTTCTCTTGAATTTTCTTTTATCCGACACAATCAATGATTGAAAGCCAGGTATAATTCCACACCTGTTACATACCTTTATGTCTGTCCAACGAATTATTGGTCATTAAGTATGTAAGTGGAGAAAGTTCTAGCTAGATCTTTTCTGAGATAATCAGATAAGTTACAGAAAAGTACTTATTTATTGCCAAAGAATCTTGCTCAAAAAAGGAAAAGTATTTATATGCTCAGCGTATAAAATACTGGAAATCATGGCCGACGTTAATCTCTTAATTACGTACTGAATGACTAAAGGCTTGTAATAGAGGTATAAATGATTAATCGGTGTATTAGAAGTCAGGGAATAACTGTTCGCAAATTCTTGTGAACCAAATGACGGGAAAAACGCATTTCCATTGATTTGTTTTGCAAATGAATTGAATTTTTGGCGATTCCTCTACAGAATAAGTGTATGGAAACACTTGACTGAAAGGAATTCCTGTGTCTACAGAAGATTAAAATGTAAAACAGTATCGGAAATACCGAATACAATGGGATTAGTATCGCAAACATTTTCATAACGGTTTTCAACTCTTACAATACGTTTTGATCGCAAACTCTATAATAGATTTCTTCGCAGTGTTTACAGTGTTTTCCGTCAATTCTTGCCTCAGAACAGATCAGAAGAATTTGTTTCAATATATTGCCGACAATTCTCTTGGCTTTTAAGATAACTTTATTCTGTTCTCTCCATTACTTTCATTATGAATAACAAAGAACTAAAAGAATTCCGAATTCATATGTTTTTTGTATTGTCGGCCAAATTGAAAAAAACTACACAAAAGTGGAAATAACTGAATAAATCTTCGACTGATTGGTTTGAGAATTTCTCTTCACTCAGACCTATCATTGGGTGAGACCAGGGTATTAGACAAACATCTTTGAACCAGAATTACATGGATTATGTCATTAAAAACTAAGCTAGATAAAAACTGAAAAAATAACGCTTAAGATCATTTCAATAAGCGCTTTAGTGTGCTTGGCAATTCAGTTCAGCAATAGACACAAATAGGAGCATAATTCCCAGGAAAATATCCTGGTTATTGCCTCGAATAGATTACAAACAATTTTTTTGTGTCTGTAGTCACGAACAGCAAATCGATTGCATAACATCTCATATGATGAGAGCCTAACTCAAGAATTAGTGGACCCAAAAGCAGAACAGAATATAAACGGTATAATAAATAGAATAAAATGTTTGCTAAGAACATATTTAAAGCAATTCAGATGTCATGTTATATAAGCCGATGGTATTCGACATAAATTGCAAACTAAGCACAGCTTCTCATGTCTTATGTTTTTCACCCGAAAGAAACACATATTAAAAGAGACAAATCAATTATCTTATTCTGTGCTATACCTCAAGCAGTCGTTTCCCTGAGAGCTCTCACTTTTGTTATTTCTTATGACTTTCTTTACCGTAATTTCAACTCTAGTTTGAGTCGGAATCTGTAGTTTCACTCCAATTATATACAGTGTTTGTCCGCTATTTTGTATGAGTCGTATGTCTTACGGCTAAACAGATTTTCTGTAATAAACTAATTGCTCTCTAATGCAAAGGTAATATCAAATCCAATAATTCAATTAATGCCAACAGACCTATACTCTGCACAATTGGTGGGGTCGCCAGACCCACAACTCATGCAGTCTTTAATTATTCCCCAAACTGATCTAGCTCGTTATTTTCATCTTGAGACTACAAGATGTTGTTGGTGATAAACAACATTATCCAATTGCTAGGTATATGGGCACACACCAGCTGCTTTTATTTGATTAGAGAAGCACCTTGGCCAGTCATGATTTAAGTTAATGTGAGGTCGACTTTATTGTAAAAGTGAATTGGATTTTATTTAATTATATTAATTTATATAATGGCGGCTCTAATTCGTAGAGCAATAACACCCGATTAATGGCTCTCGGCTTTCAGACTACTGTCCAGTCTATGGTGTGAGTGAACTGATCCTATTGGTCGCCCGGATCGAAGTCACATCTAATTCAATGAGTGGCCATAAAAAATGTATTCATGAATATTAATTAGTCGTCTGATTTGCATTTTAGTTGATTGAGTAAAGAAGAAAAACCTTTCCTCATATCATATGATTAGCCGAACGGCAAAATACAGCAAAAAATTTATGCGTTTTTTCGACAAAATATTTCCAATTATTTCTACAAATTTCAGGTCATTCCAGTCCCTGGTAATGACATTTCTTTTGGTAGAGGGGAAAAGTTGCTAGATCAACTCGAATTAGATGACAGGAATCTATCGAAACGTTTATTTTTTTCGATTGGAAATTATTTTTATTTTTATTAATTTATGATTAATTCATCGGATCTTTTAGTTAATTCATTGATAGTTTGCTTTTTTATCCATTAAATTCTGATAATCTTTTTCATAAATAATTAATAAATCAATTAATTTGGGGGTATTTTAGCCGAAAATTTACTGCTTTATAATTGCCGTAAATTTGAGGCCAATTAACCCTATTTTTGACGAATTCTGTGACAAAAATCCTGAATAAAAAACAATTTATTGAAAAAATATATAATTAGTTATAGTTTTTTAATGCAATAAATTTCATGTAAATTAACAGAGGATTTGAATATTGAAGAGGACTCTAATCTAGGAGAACATCATTTGGTATTCAAACATCTATTCAGATATAATAATTAGTTTTGTCATTAAATCAAATTTGTTTTTCAGCTAATTTTGATATCGATTTTAATTGACTCATATTTTATGGCTAATAGACTGGTCCCGGACTTTGGGAAATATATTTTTCACGCGAAACAAATCCACTCTTCGTTTGGGAACCAATCGATTGAATTCTGAGAAATAGGAGAATAATCGGAAGAGAAGTCTCTTTCAGTATATAATTGATTTGAATTCAATGCATAGAAATCGTAGAAATTCGTAAGAAATTCGAAGAAAAATAGGAACAAAATATTTACCGAATATTCTCCGAAAACCTTTTAAGAGACGGTTTTTGAAGAGAAATCCCAATATTTTTAAGGAATTTATTTATTTTACAAATTATAGCACAGAATGAATGTCTCGATAATTATTTGAGTAAATTCAAAATGTTTTGAACTTTACTCCACTGTATTTGAAATTTGTTCAGCAGTTCCCAAGAGGGGGCACAGGAGGGGTCACTATCCTTATAATTCAATTGAAAAGTTTGGATCAGTTGTGAAAAGTCGTGAAAAGTCGTGAAAAGCTAACCATAAGAATTCAAATTAAGAATTTAAATAGATCAAATTAAATTTGTTTTGCTCCTGGCCTACTTACAATTTAACCTTGCGTATATGATAATTTTGAATACCAAATCAAATTATTCAATTGAAAAGAGCAGTGTTTGTTAACTTGCTAATGTTGTTCATGGTGATTTACCAAATCATCTTGCATATAACACAATAAATCAGTCAAACCAGTTAAAAGCCATTAAATTAGCATGCTCATTTTCTCTCACTTTATATCTGGAAATTTGAGTGAATTTAATAATATTTCAAACGATATGTAATCCATTTAGTATTTAATTGAAAGAAATGGGAAAAACTGTCAGATATTCCAAGTCTTGGATATCATTAATAAAATGTTTTATTACAGGATTTGATAATTTAATAAAAAAAAATTGCGTTTAGTTTTCAAAACCTAATGATTGCAAAATTGCAGACTTTGTGAACACGAACACAGAGTTCATGAAAATTGTATTATATTTTTTGCTTCTTTTGTTTTTCGGCTAAAAGGACCGGTAGTCACAAAACTGTGCTCATCTGCCTGTGCCGTCATTTGGCTGTAAATCACATCAGCCTAAGAGACTGTGCGCTAATAATTGCGTGACTTCTGGTAATTATTGAAATTAAAAATAAAAATTATTGTATTTTCGGATCAATTAAATAAATAACACTCAAGAATAGAGAATATAGAAGGACCTGGAGTTTAGAGACAGCGCCTGGAGTTTACAAATGATAAACCATTTGAGAAATTAAACTTTTTCCAGATAGGAGTCGATTAGAATCGAAGAAAAATGACCTGTTTTAGTGATTATCATAATATAAGTCAAACAAATAATTGAATCATTAATTTTGTTAAAAGAGTTTCCAATTTTGAGCCAAAAATCTCTAGTCTTGAGTGAAAACGAGTGAAGGCTTTCAGATCAAAACGAGTGATAAAAAGACAAATAAAAATATTTTTCAGTCAAATATTAATATTTTTAAAGCTATTTATACACAAATTATATTTATGTCTGATGTCAGAGGAGAGCATCTGCTCTATAATTGACTCCAAATCTGAGTCTTCACTCGAAATCATTTCTCAAAACATTGAAAATTATGGCAAAAATTTATTCTTTAGTTTTCGTCTGAAATTAGATTCAATTGAAAAGATTTATTCAAAAGTTTAGAACAAAAATAATAAAACAAATATATTGTAATTGTTTTCATCCAATTATAACCAAACGTTTCAATTCACTAATCCAGGGATCGATTCAATTAGTACGGAGATCATCGTTTGATACCAAGAAAATGGGCTAGATCAAATCTAAGATTCCAATAATCTAGGTAATAAAATAAAAGCTTTTAATTTAGGTTATGCCAGGGCTTGAATAGCAATAGGGGCTCAGAATAATCTTGAATCTCATATCAAAGATTAATAATCAAATATCTGTCACATAAATAAATGAAAAATCCCACTAATTTTGCCCCAAAAGTTCAATAAACTACTCTTGGCTGACGGAATTTCGAACCATGATTGGCAGGGAAAAGCGTGCTAGCTCATTAAATTAGTAATTTACAGCTCATTTACGTACTGATTGGAGTGTCCAAAGAGTTTACTAAAGGGAAATACATCTGGACTTTGGATGATAGCAGAGAAAAGAGGAATAAATAATTAGATTTATTAATATTATTCGTAACAGAAAAGTAAAAAAAGAAATTCAATTAAGATTTCTATCAAAACGTATTTTTACTGCTTTTGTCTGCTTTTCAGTGAAATACTGAAACTTAAGTATAATTTGTTTCTAAAACTCGTCTCAAAAGGCAGTGAAAACTTATTTATGAATATTAAACGTAAATAATAATTAAAAATCTCATTTGAAAACTCATTTTCCCAGTGAATGGGACACTATTTTCCTCGTTTATTCAGATTTCAGTTCGCAAACAATAATAAATAAATTGAAATAAATTTCAAGAATATTATCAAAATTGAAATTATTCGCTAAAAATTCCAAAATCATTTCAATTGGAAAAATATTTGCCATTTCAGTGAAAAAAGTTTAATTAATAGATAACTTAATTAGGATTTTTCGCACAGAATATTATAATTAAGAGTTTCTTTCAGCACATATTTTATCAAAAATATTTCATTTAAATTAATAAAAAGATTAAATGAAATTTTCTTGAAGTCATTCACAGACTATGTTTTGGAAGATTACTAAAAGAAGTCAAAAGAAAACCAAAGACTATGTTATGAGAAGTCACTGAAAAAACTCTTTTCTCTTATTATTGACGACAAAGAGAGAGACTTAAAGACAAAGACCTAAAGCCTGAAGACATGTCTGACTGACTCGGAGCCAATTATTTCAATGAATATAACCTAGTAAAAATGATGGAAGAAAAACAAAAAATAATTTGCATAATATTTAGAACTTTTGACGACTAAACCACTAAATAAAACTCATTATTATATTTAGATTATTATTATTATCATTACTCGGGACACATGTGTGCAATAAAAAGGACAAAGGATAATAATATTTGGCGAAAGGCAGCATGGTAATTTATTCCGCCTCGATCGACGAACCTTGAAATAAAGCCATTTTTCCCAAGAACATTGTTTTAGATTACAATTTGATTCATTGCCATTAAGCCATTAACAGCTAGAATTTCAAGGTTATAATTGTGTTAGGTAAAAACTACATTTTTAGCACCGAACAAGGATAGAACTCTAAAAAATAACCTCGCACAAATTGAGCTATTGCATGATTGGTGCAACCATAGAGATTGATCTTGAACATTAAGCCTATGCTCTCGACTTTATTCTTATGCGAATTTTTATTTCTTTTGAAATGTTCCGCAACTTTGAGTTTGAGATTATTTACCGAAAATAAGTTATGAAACTAAACGACGAAAAGAAGGAAAAAATCAAAATTTTTGTGATAACAGAGCCCTCGCTATAAGTGATGTCGACTTTTATATTACTTTCAATTTTTTAGATTTTATGTCTCGATCTTTATTATAGTTATTATGATTACAAATGACTTAAAGAAAACTTTGTTTTTCTCTCAATTTTCTTATTGTTTTGACCACTTTTTCAACTGTTTTCGGACTCAAAACTCTTATCGTTTAGTTTTTGAGATTTTGTTTCGTATTTTTTTTTGTCTTGTTTTTTGAACTTTTCTTCAGACCTAATGATAATGTCTTTCAATTGAATTGACTGTCGTTTAGTTAATTTATGGGAAGCCATCAAAAGCGCACAAAAAGTATCCGGACATCTGTCAGAACTGATTTCCTAAATAAGAAATTTTTGACTTTTTCCTCAAATATTCTTATTTTTCATTAAAACTCTCATAAAAATACTTCAACAGAAAAATAGCGCAAAAAAAAACAAATTTCTTGATTGACTAAAAATAACTGTAAATTTAGCAAGCTCAAAGGTGAGCCAAAGGGAGAGAAAACAGGTATTTATTTATTACAGAGAAAAACAATGAGTAATAAAAATACCAAAACAGTAATCAAAAAACAGTTTAAAATCAATTGTTTATCGGACTCGAGATTACTGTCGGATACCGTCTGACGGAAACCTGAGTTTGGCCTCAAATACACCACATTTGACGACAAATCAATTGTCACTAAAAACAGAGACAAAAAAAAACTTTTTGCGGATCTCTTATCAGATCTGACAAAACAATTGCGAGAAGAGCTACAAATGTATTCAATTTCATGGTTTCGTTTTCATTTGTCTAACGTATAGAAAAGTGCGACAAAAAACATATTGCATTCAATCCTCTCTGAAGGCTATTATTTATTCGGAGAAAACAATATGTTTTATACGACAATATTGTTGGCCAACAAAAAGCTTCACTATTTTTCGGTTCAATTATTGCTACCATGAGTTTGATATGAGTTTTTTTCTGCAGGAGAGGCATAGAGAGGGAGAGGGCCGACACTCACTCGACTGAACCCTTTAATTGTGTGCCGGATGTTATGCGACTGTTGGACGAGACACTAATTCTTCGGCTTTTGGTCCAAACTATTATATAATAACAATAATGGCATTCATTTTCCCACTCTTTTCACTACTTCTAAACGCTATGAAAACATCACTCAATTTAATAGAGAATAATATACTTTCGAATAACTCTTCCAAAAGGCTAATAGCCATTGACGTGAACAGCATATAGTTCGGGTTCAAAGGGGTTTCCATCAGGTAATTAACCAACTGTTCCCACTAAAAAACAGTGTTTGTTCAGGTTTATAAAATTTTCCTAATGATTATGCATGCTGCTTTTGTTTTTTTTAAGCAACCAAGCTAGCAAAAATAATTCTATTTAATTTTTATTAAGTATAGATTCAGCATGCTTATTAACTTGGTTCATTGAATTAAATTTACAAAATTTACCCATTAATCAAAGCCATAATTAAGGCTCATTTGAAGGCATTGATAGCGGGACACCAATAGACACCATCTTGCACATACCGATTGCCAATAATGTTTATGAAGTTTATTTCCTTAAGATAGAGCCCAGAAATGGCTTTCCTCTCATTGTTATTATTAGTTTGGAATTAATAAAGAAAAAGAAGCGAAGTCTTCATCAATCACTTCAAAGTTGATTATATTCGGCGATGGATTTAATTGTAATTTTGAGTGCAATACAAAAATCAAAGCCAACCCCTATTTAATGGCGACAAACGAATTAATGGACTAAATTCTCGACAAACTAATCGTGCAAAATGTTTCTCACACTTTCGCTTTTCATCGCTTTGCCAGTAGTTCCAGTCCTAAGACATCCATTAATTCGATGCCATTATTAAAACGAATGACTTTTCATATTTTTCAAGTGTTAATCAATTAAATAGTTATTTCATTATTTTTCCATAACATTAGAGCCAAGGGTAGAGCCAAGAGTGAAAGCCAGGCCTGATTTTTCAGCTGATATTTTAAAGCGATTCATTACAATAATTGGCATGGCTAATTAAGGCACAAATGGCTATTCCTCTCTTTGTTATAGTCATCCAAAATGACATTTTTCATAATCCAGGTATAATACTGAGCATAGAATTAAATATTGTATTTGAAACGAGTGTTTAAACTCATTAAAAGTCAATTAAGTTTATACCAAATTTCCGGTCGATTTTCGAATTACATTATTATATAATATTATAAAACAATAAATTCATTTCAAAATTTTCATATAATTATTAGTTATATATGTTTTGACAGAATATAAGTCCATAGAAGAAAAGTTCGCAAACATTGCAAGATTAGGCTCCTCTTCAAAGGTTATGCTTTGATTTATAGATGAATATTAGCCTAACTTTAAGACAATAATCCGATAAAAAGCTTTCATTTCGTAGAAAAGTATATAATTTTTTAACTAAAAATAAGTCAATATTTCAGAATTTAGTAAATCTTTTGCAGACTATTTTGCTGAAAAATTAACCATGTCTAAAAAGCCCGGAAAATATCGTCTACTGATAGTTGCTGCAAGCTCAATTAAATCGCATTAATATTCAATGGAATAATTTATATGATTTGCAAGTTATACAAAAAGTCAAACGTTAAGCACATTTAGCCATTTTGACAGTGAATGAGATCAAAGATTCACTGAAGAGATAAACAGCTGTACTCTCAACAGTTGGGCCGCAGATTAAAAATTCAGATTAAATTGATTTGACTGAAAATAATACTCATTTTTCGCTACGAATGGATCTCTTATTCAATGAATGAATTTTAGCATAACTCAGATAATAGCCGTTCGGATCACTTGTTTGTCAGACAAGTTATACACTCTTTCAATGTTTGATTGAGGTATCGATCGATTTCTCAGATAACTAGGAGAGCCCTTCACCCAATCGTTTTGATAAATAACTAATTCCAAGAGCAATATCCTCTCATACAATAACCAGAAATAAATTTCAGACATAAATAGATCGCTATATTCGAAGAGTACTAAAAAATTTCGCTTATTTTTAGTGACTTTTATTCAATTAAATCAATAATTAATTGCTTTATAATTAATAGCAATAAAGGAGTAAAAACAACTAAGAATTGATACTTAATTGAAATATGAGCCCAACTCTGACATCAAATTAATTTTTAATGAATTTCTTGGACAAAATGCAGTCATATTAGAGGACAGTCATATGTTATCTAACCTGACCTTAAAATCGGGCAAAATATTCGTAAACAACAAAAGTAATAATAATTCAATTAAAACGAAAAAATGTCTTCAAAAGCGATAAAACCGATGGCAGAAACACATTAAAGGGAATGCCTATCAGGTTATTGAGGGAAACCCTTCGGAAGAAAAGAGGAGTTAATAACAAAAAAAGATGAGAAATTAATCTAAACTCTGAACCGTTTCTATCTTCAGATCTTAACTTTTGGAGTGAAAAAAGTGGTAAAAATTAACTATAATTCCGATAATAGAAGTTTGGGGGAGAGATGGGGGACGACATCGGTGGGGGAGAATCCCTATGCATATGAATGAATAGGAAAACTGAAACAATAAATTACAGACATTTAAATGTTTGCCAAAAGAGAGAGAAAACTAGAGTTTAATACAACTCTGGGTTTTTATGTTGCGTTAAGAACTGTTAAGAATTGTTATAATAAATAATTTATTATATTTTCAGTATTTTCTGCATTTATTTTCTCTCTCTTTGAGTCGCAAAAGAGTCGCAGCACTTAATTACAGCGGATGTGCAGATGTCTGCCCATAATTGTCTAAAATAAGTCTTTCGCTTATATTATATAAGAGTTCAGACCAAGGGATCCGATAAAAGTCAATGTTGTTTTTTCTCAGCTCAGCCTATCTCCCAGTGCTCTCTCTCTCTCTCTCTCTCTCTCTCTCTCTC
>JAQGBD010001720.1:0-13743 GCA_034698165.1 Punctoribates punctum | reverse complement strand
TTACACACAAAAAGTGTGAAATTTTGAATAAAATTCAATAAAATCCTTGTTCATTATTAAGGTCTCCACCTTTTGTAGTTATTCCTTCTCAACTTATTTAAGTGATATTCTTGAATATCATTAAAACTCAAAACAATATTTATTTTCTTTAACAAGAATCTTGAAAAATCATAAATGACTCGAAAATAAGATGAATAATAAACAGTGAAAATCTGAAAATAGAAGTCTAAACAAATAACGAGATATTTATTCCTAAAGAAAATCATTTTTAAGATTTTGAATTCCAATCCAATGAGAGTTAAAATGTGTTTTCACTTCACTTAAGACAAAAAAAAGATATTAATGTTTGACTGAAATCTATTCCATTCTTAGGGAAGAAAATCTATATTCAGATTATTTCGAGAATTTGATCCCTTTTTATAAGACTATTAAAAATGTGAAATATTTCGATACTTTAGGCGATAAAAGAATATAATTTTCTCAATACTTTCTTTTGGCATAAAAATGATCTCTTATTTAACGCAATATATTGGAATGAGCAAGATTCTTTGCATAGCGTGATTGTCAAATGCGGAAATGAAAATCTTTCCTTAGAATTTATCTTATACATCTTGTACAAATATTTATTGTGACTTTTGACCTTTGTCAACTGCTACTCATTTAAAAACTTCAAATCTAAAAATCACTTTTAAGTTTCAAAATAGCCAGGATATTATTAAATTAGATAAAATTTAAGCTTGATAAATAGCATAATATGTGAAATAGAAATTGTGGATACTTTTATCAAGATTATAGTGATCTAGTTACATTTCTAGAGTCCATATATCACAAGCCATAAATTATGAGTAATTTTAGCCTTCAATGGGTATCAAATTCTTCGAATCTATTCCAAGAACTATAATTGTGACAAGTTTTATATTGTGACATATTGTGACATATTGTGACATATTGTGACAAGGCTATTTTATATTTTAGCCAAAGGTAAAGCAAATAATTGGTTTTTCAGGCAAAGAGTTTCGCCTCAATTCATAAATCATTTCTTTTCAACGAATTTTCGATCAAATGATTGAAATCATTTCTAATTTGAATATCATTTGAAAAATATTTAATTTAATTTATTGAAAAAATTTCAAAATAATTCGAACACTTTTTCAGATATTTCATTGAAAATCAAATAAATATTTCTTTGTTTGAAAATCAATTGTTTGCCAATAAAATGGACTTTAAAACTAATGATAACAAAAAAAGATTTCCAGAGAATTACTCATTTATTGAATGCTCAAATAATTGGGCACGTGTTGGGTTGACCTTGAGTGTCTTTGCTTTTCTTGAAATGTCTTTGCTCTTGAATCCGGACTTTAAGCCAAAATTATTTAACTGGGATTCCTATTCTAGGAATTAATGCCTTATTTCAAACTTTCGAATAATTATGTTTAAAATATATTTCAATTTCATTGTTAACCCAATTAAAGAGATATCGATTTTAAAGCCATGAATATAATTAATTCTGAGAAATATGGGATTTATTTAATTAAGTGAATGTTTAAAACATCTAAACTTTAAACTAATAAAGTCAGTGATCGCCAAGGTACCCGATATCAGGGGGAGGGTTACCCCCATGAAATTTTTCAGGGGTAGTCCTATTTTTTCAGAGGCCTCGAGGAAAAAAACGAGAAGGCGTGACAAGGTATAATTTTGCAACCCAAAAATCTGTTGACCTTTTTTACCACTTTTCCAGACCTTCGGCGAGGGGGGAGTCATCCGACCAAAAAATAGGTGGGTTTCGGCTATATCTCCTCCCCCTTGGCGATCACTGAAAAAAGTGTATTAAAAAAGCAATGCATTTGACGCAAAACTTTTAGTTAGTCTCCACTGAAAACACATTAATTGTGTCACTCATCAAATCTAATGCCTATTAAAAGCATTTTCTGAGAAAAATATCCATTTATTTGAATTATTTAATAAATTGCTTTATATATGGGTTTTGTACTTTTTTCACCTTTTTCATTAGCTGTATGTGAGTCTCTATGTATGCATTTATTAGAGTAATAAACCTTGTTATAGGGTTATTCAATTTCTTGATCTTTGGGAACCAAGATTATTGAGAAGATAGGAATAAACAATCAATCATAAGATAACGACTTGAATAAGAGAAATGACCGAAAATATAGGATTTTGTCGGCTCTGAGACACAAATGTATTATACAATGCATTATTCAAATGTATGGTTGAAGTCAATCAACTCTTTTAAGAGAAATCGATTTATTAATCTATTGTTTTGGTCTGACATCAGGCCATAGATCAGACTCAGAGTTTGGTTTGCAATAAAATTTAATCAACTTGTTTTCTGTACTTAATTTGATCAAGGCATCTTATAAAACCACAATCAATTTGTGCACAGAATCACAAGAAAGAGTGAATCCAATTGCGATAAAAGCAAAACTCAATTGAATTTCAAAATCAAATATTTATTGCTTTCTCTAACCCTTTATTAAGTTATTAATGAAATGATTGACTTTCATCTAATGGTAATAAATTGATGCTTTAATTCAAGCTTAAATATCTGGTCTGACAGTTCAGGAAACGATGTTATTTGATGGCTATTACGGCCTGTGCTCTGACGCCACTCAATATAATGAGACTTTTAAATAAATTGAATTTTTTGTTGAATAAACAAACATTTGTTTCATTCAATTATAAGTTTTGTGAAAAAGAGATGAAGAATAGCCAAATATAATCAAATTTCGGTATCTTCTTGTTTATCATCAAATATCAGGTATTGCTTTGCACAGACCTTCGGACAACATAATGCATTGGAAACCCTTTTGAACTCCTGTTGATTCAATTCTGTGCTCAGCACAAAATGTAGCAGAGATTTGATACTTTATTTTCCACTGAATAATAGACAAAAGGATTGGTATTAATAAACATTCAATGAATGCCATAATTTGGAGCAAATTCTTTGAATGCATTCAGTTATTGGTTTTATTATTGAATTACATTCGCTTTGTTTGTAACCAAAAGACACCAAACAATTGATTGGCAATAAATTGAGAGCCAGTGCTTAGAAATTGCATCAATTGGCAGACATTCCCAGAATTAAGCCAACAATTGAACGCTAAATATTACGAAACACTCAATTGATTCGAGCCTTTTGTCAAAACAGTCATAGAAATTGAGTGATTATTGAGCAAGGGCACCAACTCATTAAGGCATTATGCTAATTCCAAATCAATTTCTCCTGACTGCCAGTACCTTGGAGAGTTCATGTGTTTACCCTTTCGTGTGACTAACGTTAATTCAAATAATCTGTTTATAAATAACTTTTATTTTCTGATCGATGGAAATGCTATTCATTGTCCGTAATTCTTGTTTTCGTTATGTTCTTGTGTTTTGATTAATTAGCAAGAACATTTTAGAGACATTTCTCAATCTGTTCTAAGAAACTCATAATTGAATTCAATGTTCTGATGCTTAAAACTACTGAAACATAAGAAACAGTATATTAAATATGAACTGCAATACAAGTAGTGATATATAAGATAAGGATTTGTTTGAATGAGGATAACCAGGGTTAACATAATCATAAGTTTGCAAAAAGATGAGTTTGATAAAATAGCGACTTTGTTATTCCCAATGACAGGCTGTCAGTGTTCTCACAGCAGTGCGTCAGCGGAAAGGGTGGTTAGAATTTTAAACGACACTAATTGAACTTGAATATTAAGTAATATTAGCCGGATAATCAGCATCAAAACTGACGTTATATTTAAGTAATCCTTTTTAGCCTCTTGCATATAGCAAAACGAACAGGTGGCACACCTTGGGCGTTCCCAATTTCAGAAATTATTTCTCGACTACATTTGGAAACATAACAAAAGGCATTCACTTTTAGTCATTATTTATCATCACTTCTATTACACAATGAATTAGTTTTTGAGACTATTTTTGTATAAAATTTGTTTGAGAGACGAAAAGCCATTCATTTCACTAAATTCTTTGCTTTTTCACCGAAAATATAAATATAGTCATAAATTATTTCTCTGAAAACAATTTAAGAAAATCAAAAACCGGTGAAACTTATGCTTTTATTTAATAGAATAATGTTTTTGAACGAAAAGCAAAAATTCAAATGTAATTCATTTTTTTGCTATAATCGAAATCCTTTCACTTTTGGCGATGTTTTCAAACAAATTCTCTTTGTGTTTGAAATTCTATCGATATTACTGACAATAAGTGAGGACATTTGGAAAATTCTGCTGAAAATTCAAAGACTATAGGCTATCCCCTATTCTTGCTCTTTTTGTGAACAACGATTCCGATTACTTTGAATTCAAATTCTCTAAAGTTTTGTTTTCCACTCTTCCATTACAAAAAAAATGTCTTTACCAGTGATGTCCAATCAAATCAATTCAGGGACAGAAAAACAAAATATATTTCAAGGAGTGGGTCAGAAGGGGGTCTTCCCAATGATCAAACCTCGAGAAACCTGAGGGGAAGAGATGGTCACAGAATTTAATGAAGAACTCTTTTGAACAAAATTATAGGTTTAGTAGAGCCAAAAAGCTAGGGGGTAATTTGCCTGAACCCCTTTGAACAACACTGCTTTCACTGAAAAATTTCTTATCTATTATTTAAATTGTTTGTCCGATTCCTCGGAGAGTAAGACAAACATAAAACTTGGATTTGAAATATCAATTTCATGAAGAAAATGAGAATTTAGTGCAACGAAAATCTTTTATTTTTGCCCAACATTTCCAGAATTTCGTTCAAAAATCCGTTTAATTTATTTCAATCTTTTTATTTGTTATTTTTTTCGTGTATTTCATAGGATTTTATTCCTTTCCTTTCATACCCTTCCATAGATTCGCTAATTCGTGTTGTCGTTAGTATTTTCCGTAATTTTTTTTTCGGCGCAAAAACTTTTTTCAGTCATTAATTGTGTGAACATAACTAATGATAACATTATTACTGACATTAAGATTATCACAAGAAGTTGTTTGGCCGCAAATGTGCCGTTCATTCAGCGTTAATGAATGGATTCTTTATATTACTTAAACATATCTCCAAGTTTATTGATCTGAAAATTTCAATGCATTGACAGACAAATAACACTATTAATGGTTAGATTCTGTGTTATTGATCGCTCGACAAAGACAGACACCGACCCTAATAGTCCATACCTTCTGAATATTCAATCGATAAAAATGTATTTCATATCATTTCGTGTTATGTTTTCAGAGGTATGTCTTTCTGTTATACTTTTGATGTCTTTATTACATAAACATATCATTTGAGTGTATTTTTTGGCTTTAATTCAATTGTTTAGTAATAAACACAACATTTGGGGAAAAATATTTTATGAAAATATATATACTTTTTATACTTTCGTGAGATAAGACTTCGATATATAATTCAATTTAAATTGTGTCGTCTATTATAATACAGATACAGAATTATTCGAGCAAGATGATTCTGATGATTCTGATGATTCTGAATCACAAAAAACAGAGAGATTATGAAATAAATTTTTATATTTCAGTCCTTGAATTATATTTTAAGCGAAATTTTTTAATGAATCAAATTTTCAAAAGTATTAGAAAGCGATTTTCAAATTATCTAGAATTTCAAAAGAATTGTGCAAGAACATTAATTTATTAGGGTCTTAATTGAATTTCTTCAAACTTTAAGGCTTAGGTTCTTGGATAAATACATAAAATTATTCTTAATATTAATCCTTAATTAAATTTCTTGGAAATACTTTCGACTTTTAAAAAAAATGGTCAAGATCAGTTTGAATTTTTAATGAGAGGACAACTTTTATTGCAAAAACGTGTCATGCAAAAATTACTTTTTTCAAGAAATCAATTAAATTATATAAGAAAACAAAGACATAAAACCAAATAAAGAAACAATAAAATCCTTAATGATACAAATAAAAGAGCCTGCTCATCACTCAATCTTAAAAGGAGAATACCTTGCACATCAAAACTGGCTTATGAAACGTTGGCTTCAATTATAAAAGCTTTGCTCAACAGATCGGAAAAAATTACCATTGAATACAAAGACAAACATCCATTACATCGGATAACAACACAATTATAATAAATCTATTTTACGATTATTTTTGAAAAACCATTTGAAAAAATTGGTCCAAAAAGAAAAAACTATTCATTAGTTTCTATAAAAGAGCAAAAAGTGTTTTGAAAACCAAATTATGTTTAATATGTTTCGGTGAAACTTAATAATTAAAAATTTAGTTTAAAATTTCCCAAAAGTATTGAAAAACAAAATTTCAAAGTTAAATGAGTAAACATTTGTATTAAACTTTTCTTCATTAGATTAATTTTCAGCAAATATTTGATTAACCAGGGCTAATTTTGTCGAGTATTTGGCCAACAATTTTATTTACTTACTTAAGATATAAGTTAGAGGTATCTGCTATAGAAATCTGGTTATCATCAAGAGCAAAAAAGGCGATTTAATTTGCAATCCACCTTGGTCATACCTGGTTTGATCAATAAAACACTAATTGATGCAAAAATTCTAATAAAAATGGAAACGAAGAGAATTTTTTCGATGAGATTCTCGAATAAATATTTTGTGTGTCAGAGCACAAATATAGCATGGTATTTATTTGCAAGCCTTGTTCTATTGGCTCGAAATTTGAGGAATGCCATCAAAAATTCATCGTTCATTTCGACTGTAGTTCTCAGGAATTGTCGATTTATTTTCGCTTTAATACCATTTTTTCGGAGATAAAAATAAAAACTGAAAAACATTGCCATCTTCTCTACGGAAAATAATGACCAGGAGTAGTGTTTCGACCTTATTATTAGAAAATAAAGTCTAATGTGATTTTCGAATGCAATCATATTTTTCGCTAACATTCGGCCGAAAATCTGAGTCCAGATCTCTATTGGAAAATACTTTTGTTGGGAATTACGTGAACTTCCAGATCAATAAAAAGTTCTACAATTGGAGTCAAAGCACACCATAAAAAACAATTGAATGATTTGAAACTCAGAATTAAAACAGTGAAAGAGTAAAAATATTTTTAATCATAAAAATTGATTCTAAACGAACAGAATGGCCGTATATAATCACCAGGGTATTCTCAATGGTGAAACTAAATTATTGTGAAATGATAAGTAGTTGCACGATTCTTTACTTGTTTATCTTAGAATTAATTCGCCAAAATTTTGGTCAAATATTGAGAAAAATTTTTACGGAATTGAATTGAAGTTGAATTAGCTTGCTACTTTCCGTGGCATAGAAGAAAGACTATAGAGATTTTTGAGCAAATGTTAAAAGCATTAAAAGAAAAGCAAATCAAAGCCTATTCGGGAAATATATGGGAAACAAAACCAAAAGATTTAAGTAAAGAAAATAATAGTTTACTTCGAAATTGATTTCTGGAAATCTTCGATAAAAGTGCAAACATTTTTAGAAACCCATAACTCATTCCTTTAGTAATAAGATTTTCTTTGCTTTTGAATATAAAGTGGTTTGAAAGTTACCATTACAGAGGAGGAAGAATGGCTGCCCTCCCTGGACAGTCGTCAGTCCCCGGGCACAGGCTTTTAGTTTACGTCAGAGAGTGATATAAGAATTTATTTACAACATTATCGGTAATCATAGAGTAAATTGAAATTGAATGACAACTCCGTTGGTTAACACGTCTTTGGTTTGGTTACGACTTAACGTAAGTTTATTACTCAAACAACTCATGAGATCCGTTGGCCTTAAATAAAATAATTTGGGATATATTGGACTCTATTATAACTCTATATAAACAGTCATTTTCTATGAACTTTAGGCTCATCTCTGATGTGAATCAAACGCAATGTTAAGCTTTGATCGGGAATTCATTTGTGTTTAATGACATTAGCGATGATTACAATGTTTATATCCACTCACTATTGAAATGAGGAAATAATTTACCTCTTTTTCGATGTTTTCGTAGCAATTAATTGGATTAAAATGTGTTATTAATAGTAGAGATCTGGCGCTCGATAAGCAACTGTAAGGACACAAATATTTTTACTGAGAGTCTGATTGGAAACAACCATATAATTCGATATTTAATTAATTACAAGTGTTGTGACAAATATTTTCAATTGTTTGCCAAACTTATGTGAATTATATAACTCTGTAAACATTTCAAATCAATTATTTTCGGCTCAATTTTCCTGTCTATACCTCAAAACGGATAAACAACTTTTGTGGAAAACAGTACTCAATTACTGAATCGAAATGAGAGAATCCTCTCTTTTCATCGAAATATTGGTCTGTTTGCTACTCTTTTATGTCAACTCAGACACAAATTAAATGTCATTTTGAAACAAACGTTCAATTTTTTATAAATACTCGACTCGAAAGTCAAACCAATCAATAGTTTGTAAGGCTATCGATAGAAAAATAGTCGCAAAAAATTCACTAAAAGAGTGATTGCTTTGACTCTTGTAAAATGAATTCAATTTGGATTTCAGGTGAATTTGATTTAACTTTTAGGAAACTAACAAAACTGATTGATCCACAAGATTTTCACTGTAACTGTCAATTGTGCTTATAACGTTTTGTTATTTATCTCAAGCTAGATATACCTAGGTGTGTGTGTGTGTGTGAGGGGAGAGAGAGAGAGAGAGAGAGAGAGAGAGAGAGAGAGATTTGTGTCTAAATCGTGTCTATAAATAGTAAGTTGTGTCCAATTGTGAGCCTTCTATGTCAGTGAAGAGCAGCAGACATATGAGCAGAGAATTTGGTGTTCGTGTCCTAACAGTGAGTGAATAAACCCAAGGTATTAGGACTTGACTCTTAACCAGTGATGCCAAAGGGGGTATAGCAAAAATCCTCCTTAGATTTTATGTCGACGAAACCCCCCCCCCCCCTCGATTTGGTCCGGAAAAGTTGACCTTTTGCTCTGGTTTTTTTTTCAACATTACGTCTATGAACAAGCACTAGGTCTTTCGAGTTTTGAAAATTGAAAGCTGACCCCCCCCCCCCACATCTAAAGATAATGTTGCCTTACCTCCTGACCGAAGTTGCTTGGGCATCACTGAGTCTTAACTGAATCTATTTCTTTCATTTATTCAATATTTGTGGACAAATCCAATAAAATACAATTCACTGGAAAAGCGATTCCAATAATAGACACCTTTTTCTGATTAAAGCAATTTTGGGGAACAATTAAAATCATATCTCATTTAGTTTAAACACTTTTCCACAATAATGAGTGAAATAACTATTAGTTGTGAGATAAAAATATTTTTGATTAGTTTGGTTCCAACAATTAGTCGGTTCCTAATGGCTCCGGGAAGAGTAGTCATCACCAATAGGTAAACATGATATCATTGATATGTCACAAATATTTATACAGATCATTTAATTAAAGAAATACTTCTAAGGAGTGGGTAATGGCTTTAATGGGCTGCGAATCAATGGAAGGCTATAATTGAATCGATGGTATCAAACATTAAATAAAAGTAATTCTAGAGTTAATCAAAGAGTAAAATAATACTCTCTTTTCCTTTCTTTGACAACGGATTTGCCGAAGGATTTCGGTCTTACTTTTGGGTCCAACAGAACTGAATTTATTTGTGTTTTCACTAAAAGTCGTCTTTCGATAGGAATTAAGTGAGATTTCAATTAAAAGATTTGCGAATCGAAAGTTTTTTTTGTTGCAAATAATTTGATTTAGGATTTAATAGACGACATGTTTCTCAAAGATTTGCGAAACATTTGCAACCAAATGAAAGATTTATCTTGCTAGGTTCTTTCACAAGTTGATTATGATCGCTTCTTCATATTTTAATAGAATTCTTGGGCAATTTGCTTCAAATTACTTAAATTAATTTTATAATTGTGTCTATCTCATTTCAAATTTAATATCAGATGGAAAACATCTAATCATCAAATCGTTGGAAAAGGAGTCAAATGACGCTAAAAAACAATTTTGTATTATTTTTCTGAAGATTTTTAAAAATTATTTCTTTGTTTTCGTTCCAATTCTTCAAAAAATAAGTTCACAAAAGCTTAAGAAATAAGATATTTTTGAACTAATTTTATAGGTTTTCTTATATCATACAAGAGATGCAAAACTAATTGATCCACAAAAACACAGAATGAAGACCAAGAATATCGAGTTTCAAAGGATTCTGATATTGACTAAACTTTTTCCCCTCTGGAACTCAATAACAGCTGAGAATTCAATTATTTATTGAAGACATTTGCCTACAGCCATCCCCTGAGCATCACTGACGCAAAAATAATGGAGTTTTTAGACTAAAATATTCTCAAATATATTACTCAAAAAAGAATAATTTGTTTACTCAAAGTTTGAAATTAAAAAACGAAGCCTAAAATGAAATTAATTTCGACGAAAAAAGGTATAAATATTATCATAAAAATAGATAAATAACTCTATGAAAAGGTAGTGCCGACCAATAGATGACTTCGTTTACCACAAATGAAATTTTTCATTAAAACTCATTTAAAATATTTGGGAATAGAATTTTGATTTCTAAGAAATCTGTTTTTAAAAATCATTTTTACTTTATTTAGTTGAAAAACATTTTATAAGACTCTGTTTTTGTATAAAATAAATAAGAATTTCTTAATCTTTAAGTCAAATAAGAAATGAATTCAACGATAAAATATTCATTTAATTTAAACTCCATTTTCTAAGACTTTGTTTAAGACTTGGTTTTGGTTTCGGTTGAATTCAAAGCAAAGGAAATACGGATAAAATCGGATCTATTTTTGAGCAGAGTTTTCAGAAGTAATAATTCGTGAGAAGCCGTAAGACTTGAGCTAAGAATATGTATTTTAATTTAATATTTAACATATGTTTTCATAAAACTTCAGTTCATTAACTGTTTTGCAATTTTTGTCTACATTTTTGGAAAACATATCAATAATTTGGAGCCATAACCGGATACTTATTCTGTGCTAATATTCATAAGTAGTAGTGTTTTGCTTTCAATTTTATGCTAATTATAATTTTTGATAATTTTTCAAAATGAGTAACACTTTTGATATATTCGTCGAAATGACATTCAGTTTATTTTGATAAACGAATTCATTTAATTAAATCTCTCGATTGAAATATTATAATGAATTAGGTTTTTATGAGTTGCCAGAAAAAATCAATTGAACAATGTCAAAAATTGAGTGTCAAAAGCCTTAGTTTGAGCAAGATAAAGATCAATTAGAATATTGTGGGGAATTAGACCTTTTAGAATTGTTTTTCCCTAGATATACTCATAATACAGCTAGCACACCTTGCTAGCACAAGACAGCACAATTGTCTCTACAATTGTGGGACAGAACAAACGGACTTGGTAAGGTGAACAGACTGACCCCACTTGCAAATCAGAGCTCTTTAGTTAGGCTACTTAAGAGGGGTAATAAGCTGGACAATTCTAGGTAATCCCACACTGAATTTAACTAGGCATTTAAGCCTTTTAGGTACTTACCCAAACTCTTTTTTTACTCGGTAAGAGTCAGGTCACACAAAATGATTTTCAGGTTATTTAATAATTACAAACAATTTATTAAAATGGAATAAATAGATTTTATAACAATTATTAAAAGAGTATAAAAAGTGAACTTCTGTTAACTTATTTATGATATTGACATTGATTTTATAACAATAAAAGTCCCGGTTAAAAAAGGATTCCCTAACTTTGGAATCATCCGGTAAAAGCCAAACGGAGACACAATTCTGTTTAATGAGGATAGACGGCTGGGGACTGAAAGACAATAAATCACCTTAAAAATTGTCGTAGTTCCTAATAATTTTAATCAAATGTTAAAACTCTTACAATATCAACAATGAAAATCAAGCTAGTTGATATTTGCTTTAAAGCCTTAATTTATAAATAATGATCATACTTATTCAAACAAGTATTTAAGTAAACAAATGAATTGCAAAATACCTAGTTTATTTTAAATTGCGTAAACACTCTGAGAGGATTTGACGAATTAAAAATGAACTTGCGTAATATTTTGTGAAACTTCTGAATCTTGACTAATGTTTTATAAACCTCTGAACACTTCTCTTATTCTGAAGAAGAGATTTATTTATCAAATATTTGATTATTTTCGCAATTTTTCAAAAAACTTTTCAAAAAGATTTTCAGGAATACAATAGTATTGGACTTAAAACTTGAAATTCGTAATCCTTTGTCGACTTATTTCAAAGAGTATTTATTTATAGACAAAAATATGATTTATTACTCCAAAGAATGACTGAAACCATAAATTCTGAGAACAAAAATCCAAATATTATTTTATAATTAGATATTCGGAACATTTAATAATAAATGAGACCCTTTTCCTGAGCTCTTCCCTATCATTAGTGCCGTTATTATTGATGTCAAAAATTGAATAAATAAATAACTTTTCAAAAAGTTGTGTTGAATTTTATGAAGAATTCTTTAAATCACTTATTACTTGACATCAGGAATATCACTAAAGTCCTTAATCTTGTTATTCAATGAGTTATTTAGTTTTTGAAAAGCATTTCATTTGATGACAAATATTAATAAATTATTTGAATTCAGAACTCATTTCTCATTCAAATTTTTTGGAGTATAGGTTCTCAAAACTTAAATTCAATGTCTGGAAAATTGGCTAGTACAAGAATAAAGAATTGATCAAGAGAACTCTTTTAAGTCTAGAGATTTGTGTTTATATTTATTGTGATTTTTAATTAAATTTTGTCAAAAATCCATTTTATCGCGATTACAGCGAACCGAATAAATGAATTCCCGATTCTTAACAGACTTTTCTCAATGGAGTCACACAAACAGAAGCTCTGGTCAATGGATGAGCACAGGTATAGCTTCCATTAACATTCAGTCTTTCAATTTTCATTCAATAAACAATTATGGTATCTCCATATAAATCCATTATACATTGTATCAAGTTATAATATATTCAACAACATTCACACAAACACCCAAAAGGAAAGTTTTTTTTTTGGAAATTTAGTTTTTGTTCTCTAGTTATAATTTAACCTAGGGCAAATATATTGTCGCTTTGCTGCACATCTCTGAATAAATTTTGACTATACAGTGAAAATCTAATTAAGTTTTGAATAATTTGTTTGAAATAAGCCGTCAGTGAAAGCGATTCAATGTTAATCATAAAACGCAAATATTCGATGCGTAGGAAAGGGTTAACCACCTTATGTCTGAGCGCAGGATATTTATCGACGCATAAAAATCGTGTAAAAATTTTGTAAATTTGCTGATCCTATCAGAAAAACACGAAAAAATCAAGAACTACAACAACACTATAAGAGTTTGATATCTATACTACTTGTGGAGAGGAATGTGTGACCAGTGCTCACATATTACCAATCAATATGTGTTTGATTTCATGAAAAGCAAACGACTTTTCCATATATTGCTATCAAAATAAACTTATTCTGACCTTTTGGTGAAATTGTGGGCAAACGAGAGAAAACTTTTAGATTAATGACACAAAAAACACATTAAAAACAGTAGTAATTAGTTTAAGAATATTCTGTTGGCTCTGAGCGCTCTTCGCATACAAACAACGGCTGATATAACAATTTTATCGATTATAGCCTTAAACCTATTTTTGATATCACAATTCGATTAGAAAATAGACTCTGATTTAAGATTTGTGGCTGATATGTAGCAAGGTAATTATTTTATTCAATATAAATTTCTATTTACACGTATAGACGGTGTCAGTGAATCGATATTCGGACGC
>JAQGBD010001719.1:0-13746 GCA_034698165.1 Punctoribates punctum | reverse complement strand
GCTTAAAAAAATTGTAATAATTTTAAACTTGATTTTTACGGATTAAAACTTAATATCAAATCAAATAAAAATCAATTTTAATACGAATTGATTTAATTAAATACTTAGAAATAAAATTTCGCCAAAAAACAATATAATATCCCAAGAAATCAGTCTCTCATTGCCTTCGATTGAGTTTTCATTTTTCAAAATCAAATCCAAATTAATGTTATCTAAAGATCTGTTAAATTGAAGCGAAAAACTTGTTTCCGATATATTATAAGGCATTTAATACTCGATATTAATATTTTTTGTTCAAAAACTTTATCTCAGAGTTACTGCAGTTTCCCAGAATTCAAGGGAACTTCTAGAGGAACAGACCTTGGTCCATTCGCACTTGAGCTCTGCCCATTTGACGAAACTGGGATTGCTGACTTTTTCAAACAATTTGAAACTGGATAAAAGCACTCACCGGTTGGCAATTTAGACCTGACACTCGATGGTAGCTCTGCGGAGGCCAGACGTTGCTGAGGACAGGCTTGTTTGCGACGAGACATTCTTCCAAATCAGTTGGCCTTCAATTGGTTTTCAAATTCATATATAAATCATAAGAAAGTTCTTTGAGTTAACTGTAAAACCACTTCATTATAAGCGAAGTCCTTTTTCACTCTTTTTTCTCTCAAACAAACTGTTTGTCGACAATTGAATAGAAATCTTCTGATTCTGTGTTTCGTAAACTTTTCATATGTTGTCTGTTGAGTTCAAAAACAACTTTTGTCTCTTTAATTATCAATATTTTGATTCACAGACGATATAAGAGTTTTATTGTCGAGCGCCAGATGAGAGCCAAACAATGAGCGCACCGACTGTTTTATGGCAACGTATCCTATGATCAAAATAATACAGAAATTAGAAGTTTTCTGAAGTGTTCACTACAGACACACATCACTCTTAGACTAACACAGAATTATCTCTTGATTGATAGGACACACATAAGGCCGGCCACAAGAGGTTCCGCCTCTCGCGCATGACATCATGTCTGTAGCCACTGCTTAGAGACGATTCTCGCGAACCGATCCGAACCGCTCTTCTGTTGAACAACAAAACAAGATTACGGTTAACGTAATTAAAATATTTATCTGTGAATTAGTGTTTCAATATTTTCACCATGTTTATCAGCTTAAATTACAAATTCAACTACCAAGATGGATTGGTGACAAATTATTATACCAAACAAGATCGTTTTTAAAATTGAAAGACAAATTTTTCAACCATGCTCAATATTCAATTTGAAACAAATTATTTTATTGATTTATTTGTTCTGAAACTTAGAATACCTTTTCAATGATATGATGCATGAAATTATTGCACGACCCGATTGAGGGAAACCGGCTCTCATAGGAAAGCCTGTCCTGAGCCCGATCTCAGGCTCTAAGACTAAACGATTCATCGATTGAATAGTTTATGAGTTGAGTGCTTCTGACGTATTGTTAAGCAATTAAAAAACGGCGCGATTTCTGTCAATCCGTCTGAAAATGTTTTTAACAAAATTCAAACCAAACACTAATTTTTTACGACTTTTTTCATTCAAAATATCTTCCGTTAAATATAAATCAGTTTTCAGTTGATTTTCTCAAATTATACTGAATTCTGGCGAAGAATTATTATTCCTCTTTTTGTTTTCATCCAATTTGTACCGGAATTGAACCTGGCTGAGATGCAAATGCATTTAAATGCTGATTTTCATTAGATTATCTTAGATTAATTGATACAGAATCGATTAATATCAATCAACAAGGACTTTTAAGTAAAGTCAAAGTCATGTTCATTAATCTCTCTCTCTCTCTCTCTCTCTCTCTCTCTTCGTTTGGAAAGGGTGTGTATCTTGGCCTTACCCCCTGTGCCTTTTTATGGAAACGTTTGTGAATAATTGTTAATCAAATAAATATTTCCCATAACTTAATATCGGATCAAATTTGAAGCCATTAAGCGATTAATTTTCAAAATTTTCTAAAAAGTCTTTAAACCGAAAACTATTTCGATTTTTTCGAGTCTTTAATTCTCACGAATTTTTACGATTGCTTTCAGTCATTCAAATGATATAAAATATGAATATTTTCAGACAATTTTATCGTCGAATAAAAATATAAACTTAATATATAATCTAGGAAATTTTATATATCTATTAATTGAGTTCAATTAGATTAAGTCCGGAATTATTAATATCAAGTTTTTTGTTTCGATTGATGGCCAAGTTTATGATATTTCAAGAACACCTGGACCATTCACTGGGTATGTGAACTAAAAGTTGGTCTTGCTCATTTCAGAGCTGAAAAGAGAATCTTCTTTTCAGGTCAACTAACTTCTTTGATTTCATACCTGGGAATCGAGATTGAATTTTTGCATTGTGGTTAAATTTTGCTTGCTCTTTCCTCCAAATAAAAACTTGGAGATTGGGAGACCTACTATCCTAGATGATTGTGAGGATGAGACAGATTACGTACTGATTGGATGGCGACTAATAACAATTTTCTAAACGCGACTATAAAACGTCTGTCGGACTCACTATCGGTGATCATAATTGCGCCCAAGATTTAGATAAACACCAATTAGATAAGGGTTTCAGAGTCGGAGACAATTTTCCAAAAAGAGATCTCTTTTTTGCTAAACATTTAATTTGAAGTCTCTTTTAATTTGCATTAAAATTGTTTTTTCTTTAGAAAAATTATTGCAATAAATCGGATGAAAATAATAAATGAAAATAAATGGCTTTAAATCCGAAATTAAGATAAGAGACTATCCGTTGTCAATATCTAAATGGGATATCATATCTGTGGGACCGGTATAGGAATCTGTCTCTCATTCTGTCCGAAGTGAAAAACAATTTATTTTGAATTTTCGCCGCTCATTAAGACTAAGAATCTTTTTGTTTATTAACTTATTTCGTTTTCTGAATTAATTATTCAGATTTTCCCTTAATTTTCGCTTAAATTAATTCATATATCAATTAATTATGGAATTTATTAAATTTAAATTCAAAATTGCAGAAAATAAACCATATATTCAAATTAGCAAGCTTGATTAGGGCGAAAAATAAAAAGGGTATACCAGTGCTAATGATTGATCTGATGTGAAATATGCAAATTCCTATTGATATGACAGAATAAACAAGTTAATTTCTAAGAAGCCCTATGACGTTTGGAGTGACTGCAAGAATTGTTAACTAGGACAATTACTCGGTTGAGTAGTTATTTACTTGGTAATCTTTGTTAATTTTGTTGAATATTTGGTTAAAAGTTTTGATTATAAATATTCTGTGGAAATGGCGAAGAAGTAGTTTAAAAACCAGTGATGCTCTAGCAACCTTTTGACTCAGGGGAGGGCATTAAATGGCTACTTTTCAATAAATTTGACTCAATAGGGTTAAAATTGCTATTAATCTAGTTTAAATTCGGTTAAATTTTTGACCGAATGGCCAACAAAATGAGGGAAAATTTGACCTAGGACTTCGCCACATTGATTTTAGGTGGGGTCAGTCGCGCAAAAGAATGAGGTATTTACCCCTTACTCCCTCTGAGCATTACTGTTTGAAAACGATCACGAACTATAAGTTTGGTGAAATTTATGAAATTTTGCTTGTTTCAATCGAAAAGATAGTTATCACTGCCTTCAGCCAAGATTACAGACTTAATTGAAATCAATTTCTGAATCTTTTAATAGACGGATATATGAGTAATGATTTTCGGAGAAAAAATGAATTTAAAATACATTTTAGATTAGATACTATTGAGAGCACAGAATAAAAAGCTGACATTTTGGGCGTCAATGCTTTAAAGAATCTGATTTTAACCAGATTAGGCTTGAAAGCGAAGGTGAGCAAGGCCATTTCATGCCTCATCTATTGGCCAAATGACACTAAAATTAACATAAATATTATCTATAAGCTGAAGTCCAAGACTCTACTTGTTGACATTGAAACAACAGGCTAAACAAGCAGAAGTATGTGTCAATAAAATAGACCTTGCTCACTTCATATTTAAAATTTATAGTTTTGCGAAAAATCGAGGGATTCTTAATTAATTTGGTTTTAATGCTATAAAAAGGATAACCAATAAATTGAATGATTTTTTTCAGCGAAGGAATAAACTCTGAAAATGTGTTAATAAATTGATTATCAAAATCGATAACTCTTTGGGGCTCTTCTCAAAAGATTTTTGACTTTCATAGCCTCTTGTGATGAGAAACGGCATCAAATCTGATCGGAGTGTCATTTACTCATTCATTAGTCTCAGGTCTTCTGTCTCTTTCACCCCTTCCCTCAATCAGTCGAATTTAGTGGTGAATTATCTAAATTCTGGCAAAACTTAGTGATAGATAAGCAAAAAAGTATTTTTCTTTTGAAAAAAAGATTAAAATTTATCTTCAAATGAATTAATGATAAGAATATATTCGAAGCAAAAGAAAAATATATTAATTTAATTGACTTCAAAGCAAAAGTCAAAATCTTAGGCAAAATCAGTGAAATATTTTTTCTTCTTCTTCTTGTGATATAAATGAGAATATTTGCGCATATCTTGTATTATATATTAAAGTAATTAGTTTTCTAAAATTTGCTCTGAAATTAATCTTGAATCTTGGTAAAAAAGAACATTTAAATTGATTAGAATTTCCTGCTCTCTCTCACACTGGAAAAAAATGTATTAATTTATCAAAAACTTTAAAATCGACAAAAATAAAGAAAATAATTTTTCTATAAATTATTTATATATCACATGAATTTATATATACTGAAAGAAAAATCATTATCAGTTGTGCCGATACCCGGGTTAATGGCTCTGATAGATAACTGGCACCAGTGCTGAAGAAATTGCTGATAAAAATAATAATAATAATACAATTTTGATGTAACTTTCGGTGCAATTATCGCGAATTGAAATCAAACTAAAATAAAATATAATTTTAAAGAAAAGTTTAGATCAAAAACTCTGGTGAATTATCTTAAGGAATACCATCGCTATTCTCGATGATTGCATTCAAAGATAAATTTACTTTTTTTCTTCACAAATGCTTTTTCGAGGCGTTCTCTCCGCTGGAAAAATGTGAGAAAATCTAATTTATTACGAAAAAAGACTATTTTTGCCTCAGATTTATAGAGGCTTTGGCTCATCATTGAACTCAAATTTACTAGATTACTTCGAGGTGAACTATCTCTTTGAATGTTGTTCTTCCAAATTAATAGTTTTGTGTTGTATTTGGATTTTTGTTGTAATTTATTTCCTTATAATTCAATGGTTTTTAAGTGTTTTTTAATTACTCCATAAATATTGTGGTTTTCAATCGTATTAACGAAAAGACTTGTTTTCAAAATAATTAACAAAATTTTTTGTTTTTTTCGCTCAAAAATATTTATGTATTTAATCAGTGATTGAAAACAATTTTCATTCTGTTCGTAGGCGTCAACTCATGCAAAAAGGCTCAGACACTGGGAATAACCAGTTGTTCTGTCTGTTGACACTCACAACCGATTTATCAACCATTGAATTTACACAGGTGATTTGGAGAATAGGTCAGTCCTGTCTGTCTTGACGCAGATCTAAGATCAAAGAGATATTGGATTTCGAGTTTTCATTTGTTTCTCAGCGCTGAGAAAGTTTTGGTTAACCCCTAAAACATTTTAATGAATAATAATAATAATAATAATAATCACTTTTTATATATAAATCAAAGCGTGTGATAGACTTTCCAATTAATTGCATAAAAGCTCTGATAATAACTGAATAATAGATTTGGAGAATTGATAAGAGAAAAGGTATTTCATTATTTGTGTGTTGAGTATTGAAGAAAGGAGAATTTTGTGTCAAACAATTTATTGTTTTCACTGTAATTGTGTTAAACTTTTTACTTTTCGCTATTGAACTGAGTTTTTAGCGGAAAAAACTACAGACTGTTGGCAAACATATGAATAAATGAATGAATGAATTACTTATCCAGGAGATAGTTATCTGGAGAGAAATTCCTGCGAAAAAATACTTGTTATACATTTAATTTTTCGTTCAATAGTGAAAAGCCATGAATTTAAAACCCTTTTCAACAAATGATTAAATGATTGTCTCAAACGATAATTGAATTTTTCGTTTTTCTCTCTAACATTGAATTTAGTTTTCTGTCGACGTTTTTCAATCAAAATGTGTGCTAAATATCAGTCGATTACTTCAAATGAGCCCAGAATTAAATTCCAATATTCAATGTCTTGGTATCTAATGATTGATATCTGTTTTGGAAAACTTTTTGTTCATTTCTTTTGCTCAATATTTTTATGATTATTGTTATTATTGTTATATCAGATCATAATTCATATCTCGACCGCAAATAATGAATTTTTATTAATGAACTTTCAGTTTTAATAATTGAGATTATCTTGAACATTTGATGTATTAGTAGATTCTGAAGACAATCAGAACTTTGATCCTTAAAATCACCCGATTTTATGGTACTTTCAAACAATATATTATATAAGAGTTCTCTTAAATCTATTAAAATGTAATTAAAATATAGTTTTTTTTTTTGGTAATACTTGTTATCAAAAATGTGTTGTTTTTCGTAATAAGTTTTTATTGCTTTTCAAACAACAATTGTCTTAATTGAGAGAAACCTTCTCTGTCTCTGTTTCTGAGGTCTATGAAAATTCTTCGCCAATCGGTTCAGACTTTGAGTCGATAATCAAAGTCCAACTAATTATATGGTTGTCCCCAAACAACGGCCAGGATTACCAATAACTCCTATCAGTCATTTTATATCACCAATAGTTGGAAAAATACTATACAAACTTAAAACTTGCCTGATAACTGTAGCTAATCCTCATATAATGGTAGTCAACTTTGTAGCTAGGTCCAATATAAGTTCACAAGCTAACAATTTGATAGATAAAGTTGTTTCCCCTGATCTCTGTCACTAATTATGAATCAAAAACATGAATTATTGACCACGAGCACATTAAAACTGTCATTTCACTAAGCAAGTGGATAATTGATCTTGATAATCAGTGGTTTCGTAAAGTTATATAAATACAAATAAATTCTCGGATTTATTGGACTATTTTATTGCATATAATTTGATTAATTATCTGATAATTTGATAGATACTGATTGCAAGAACCTCTTTATTATTAAGTTATAAACAATTCGATAAAATAATTGAAGAAAACGGACTGAATTTCTTCTTTGGGTTTCAGTAGCGGTCTAATTGTCTAAGAATATAATAGAGAAAATTGCTCGAGCATTCAGATATAGTATTTTAAGCCGTATATTGAGTTTGAAAGTAGCGGCCAATCGGGAAATCCGTCGCTCAATAGAGGAATCACTGGATTCCGATCAGAGGTCCGAATAATTAGCATTAATTTGAATGAAAAGTAGCAAAAAAGGGAACAAAATATGAGCGGAAATCAGCCGAAAGACGGGTATGTAATGAGACCTTTGATTCATAACTTCTGTTGAAATAAATTAATTTTTCGTTTTATTTGCTTTCATCGGAAAAAACGTCTTATTTATTATTAATTAAGTTTTTTGATTTGCTGTCAGAATTTATTCGATAAGTTTCTGATAATTTTGGTGAAAGGTATAATTTTGCCGTCAGACCATTGCCCCGAACCATTTCTAATACGAGAGCTGAGCTCTGTTTCACAGGAAGGGCTGAAATTTATTTAAGGTTTTCCTCAGAAAATCTATTTTACTCAATGATTGATAAGTTTGTGTTCACTTGTTTTTTGTCCTTTTTCTGGGAAATAATTTGCCCGAAAAAACTGAAACATCTATTCATGAAAAACAGAGTAAAAGTGAGCCGACACTACTCAAGAGAACAGATATCTTGATAGTTAGCTGAATAACTTAATCAAATAATTAGCCTCAATGTCGGAGACGACTACTCCTCTCAGGCCTGAGCTTAAAATACTGAATCAAAAGCAAAACAAATTCTCTCTGATTCTAATCTAGAGTTTTGTTTCTTTGTTGTAATGATTGATAATTTTGAAAGTATTTCAAAAGGTTTGACTGAAAACTCTTTTATTGGGCAACAAAACAAAAAGCGCTGAAAAAAAGTATTTTAAACATTTTTCTTTGGCTCAAAATGACGTCAAACGCAATCATCAGATATAGTAATTGAGGACTATTTGCATATTTATATACTAATAGTTTAGATAATTATTATTATAATCATTGAAAATATTATTAAAACAAAAATAGTTTTTATTCAACTGATGTCTGTCTTGAGTTGTGTTTCGCCTGAAATCCTGTTAAAGACTATCTTTTGAATAATTTCCAAATAAATCATTTTTCGAAAATATATTTTTCATAACTATCTTTTTAACCAAGAATTTGAATCTCGATTATATCTCAAATCATAGCCTTTTGGAAAGTTATCCCGTTTTTCGGGTCTCAGTTCGCTTTAATCTACAATTGATTGTAAATTAATGGTAAATATGTTGGCCATTAATATTCAATGACAATGATCAAGGTTAGCGTTAAGTGGATCTGGTCAGATCACTTTATTAATGTGTGCGCACAAATATTTGATCTAGTAAATGTTAAATGCGATCAAATAACTTAACATTGAGATGTGTCTGTTTATGTCAGTGCCTCTCCATTGATGAGATTTCTGGCATTTCTGTCAAATATTTTATCCCTTAGTCTCTAAATTGGCTGAAATTCTTAAATATCTTAAGATTCCTCTGAATATCAAATTATATGCGAATCAATTCAAACCTTTTTTTGAGTGAATCTAATGTTTAAGAAATTTTAAGTAAAACTTTTTGGTCTTTTCTATCGAATAATTTTGATCTTCTCTTTAGATAATTGTTTTTATGCATTAATTCATTGAATTTATCAGTTATTTCCAGAAAATGATGTTTAAGATAATCAATGGCCAGAAAAATCGGTGCAATTTAAAGGTACGAGAGATCAGTTTCAGGACATTATATTCAGCGCTTTGAATATCATAATCATCGCAGCTTTTTATTGAAATAATGCACTTTAGGTTCAGGATATTTGTGGTATTCCTCTGATTGTGGTATTCCTCTGAATATATTTCAAGTAAAAAACTAATGCATCAAAACAAACAACAAAATTGAATCATTAATATTGAGATATAGTTAATGGAAATCTTGAATAAGTTTTTTGTTATCAAAACCATTAGATCTCTGGTCGTAAGCAAAACAAAAAAATAACCAGAATATTGAATTATTTCGCTTTTTTAACAAGATCAAACATTTTGCTCTCCCCGGCTGACACTTGAGGCACAGGTAGAATAGGAAAGGGTTTTGAAACCCTTCTAATTGATTACCAAATAATAAATTTAATTACTTTGGCCTCAAATTTGCAGAAATTATTAGAACAAAAAACTGATAAAATATCAAATACTTGATTAATATTTTTGAATTTTGTTTATTTCAAAAGTTAAAACTTCATAGATTAGTCTAACTGATAATTTTACCTCAAGCCTAACAAGATAAATTGAAGCAAAATTCTGGCAAATTGACCCTTTTTCTAATAACAGTCTAATTGAAGCGTAAAATTATTGCTAAAGGTTTTTCTCTGTTTAAATTCAAAATTTCCTCCTAGCTAAATATTCCTGATTAGTTTTATCAGCTCAAGTTTCAATATCACGTTCATGGTCATCCAAGAAAAAAAGTTATCTTTGAATTTCAGTGAATTCATTCGTAATTAAACTAAAATAATCATAAAAATCATAAAACCTTTCGAATAATAATTAATAACTTATCCGATGTCAGAGACATTCAATGTTTGGGGGGTTTCCTCAGCTCTGGAGAGGTATAGTGGAAATGGGGGCCATATCTCTCATATTTACACTTCGGAGTGGTTTTTGCCACAAATCTTAAGCCCTGATTACAAGTCTTGATAGCACTGGTTTTCGTGTCCACATTAATGGAATTTTAGCTTGCTAACTTCTAGTCAAAGTAATTGATCTGTTATAGAGCCCTTACTTATAAATCAAAAACAAATATAACGAATAATTTGCTATCACCTAATGGTAATAAAATTTGCAGGTAATTAGTACGCGTAGAACGACCCTGCTACCAGTTTGTACGTCTCTGTTACCGTAATAAACTACAATAGCTGAGGCAATGTTTCAATGCCAAGAACCAATATCACTAATTTATCGTAATTTTGAGCAAACAATAAGAAATATTTCTAATACGTCCGAAAACATGTGATATTAAAATCACCTTTCATACAGTCATACAGTCTCTCAGCTTTAATGCATATGAATATTGATATTCCGGTGAAAAGGGTGTGATTCTCATCAAATTGATCCCATGTAAACATTTTATGCTTGAATTTGTTCATGTATTTTGGTTTTGTGGCGATTGTTTGGTTTTGTTCTTGTTTATTTTGAGATTCTTCAGTTTCCAACTTGCTCGTTTTATTGTTTTACATATCAGATTAGAAGGTATTCCTTGTTTGTCGAGGCTTTAGCTCAGAGTAATCCCTGTGGAGGCTGTTTATCAGCGAAAAAAGAGTGGACTGTATTTGTTTGTTATTTATTACAATTTAAACAAAAAACAGTATAAATAGTGGTCTCGAGTCTGATATGGAATCAGTTTTTGCATAAGTTTTCATTTGTTGACAATGTTTTCGAGTGAGTTATCAAAAGTCAATGAAACCATTGACGAGAATTCACTCATTCAGGAGAGTGGTATCAAATTGAAGGCTCAGCCAAATAGAATCAATAGTTGCAAGATCACTGACAATTACAACTACCAGAATCTGTTCAATCAAATTAAAACTCAGAATTTGGGGTAAGTTTTAAACGATTTGTTGTCGAAATTGTTTTTTTATGTTTTACTAAAACACTGTTTTTCTGTTGATTTCAATTAATTTTTTTAATGACTCTGAAAATTATGTGAAATAATCGCAATTAAAACGGATTAAGGCTTAAATCGTTTGTTTAGTATTCAACGCATGAATTCATCTTTTATTCAAAGAGGAAAATAAATGTTTTCTTATGAAAATGAGATATCAATCATCAGTTTATGAGGTTTTTATAGATTATCTCAGAGTTTTGGAAACAGTTTCGAAGAAAATTATACGAAATCTATTGAATAGATAATAAACCGCATGATATCAGCGATATTTAAATCATATCCGAGTGAAATACATGAGAAAATTTGGTCCAATAGTGTGACAAATGGGAGGAAATTATTTTGATTTTCGTTACTAAATAACTAATAAATGGCAATAATCTGATCGAAATCAGAAATTATTTAACATTTTTTCTCTCGACTGATATTATCTTAACACTGAAAACGATATTTTTCAGTCATTTTATTCTCAAACTAATGATAGATAAGACCTTTTCCACAATATATGCGATTTTTCTTCACAAATATCTATCGCTCCAAGAGTTTGATAAACAAGTTTTGTGTTGCGTTTGGTTTTTCTTCTGACAAAAAGAAACTTATGATCCGATTGTTATCTAATTCTTTGATCTTATATTGTATTACATCTCATATCATATCATAACTAATCGGAGACGAAATATATTTCATATATGACTCAAAAATATTGGCGGAAAACGAGAAAAAAATGTTTTCTATTGAAAAATGACTGCATTTTATTAATCGCTAAATGTTTTCAACGGAATAAATATCAACATTTGATTTATTATCAACTGATTTAAGTTTGAGGCACAACCCGTTTGTTTGTTACCAGGCTAACTATTCCAATGAATGTGATCCGAACCGTTTAATCAGATATGATAATTGTAGTACCAATCGATTCCTGATTATTCTGTGCAATACTTTAGATGAGTTGTCTTCAGTCATAAGTTAACGGCTTATCTCTTGAGATAATTTCTTCATAAAAAACAATTTAATCGATTTCTAGTGATATCTAACGTCGAGTTAAATTTGTTTTTACGACAATTATTCACATAATTATCAATAAATATATAATCAAATTCTCAGAAACTGATTGATTGTCACAAAACTATTCAATTGTTTGCAATCAATCATCGATTTTAATTCATTGAGTCATAAATTAGTGGCTTTTAGGCTCAAGGCATTTGGTTCTCGGGTGGAAAAGGGGACAGGTATGCCGCTTGCCGTGTTTGCTCTAGCAAATTAATTGATTGAATAATTGATTCCATAATCGAAGCCATCTTTCGGTTTGAAATTAAAAACTGAAAATCTTTGAAATCAAATTGAATTTGAAAATAAAATTCGAGCCAAGAATAAAAGAAAATCAGGATCTGGTTTGTGAATAAGCTAGCAAAAAAGTGGTTTCTATATCTAAATGAAGGCGAGAAAAACCATTTTTCCTTATCTATTAAAATAAATTTCAAATAAGAGAAAATCAATTAAATAAGCCTTCATTTGATTCCAAGATTAAAACACTAATAATTTAATGCCTTATTTAACGCCATATTTGGGAAAATTATTTCAATTTATTACTGGATATCATGTATTCCGAGTCTTTAAACTACAAAATTAGTGAAATCCTCGCCCATCAAAGGGTTATCCATTTGAGAATATCACGTAATTGAGCAAGCTTATCTATCTCTCAATATTGAGACACCTGTCCTCTCTTCGACCGCTTCACTATTGGCTTAAACTCTGCAAATAAACTAAATATTTGTCTTGAATTTCAGATACGATTACGAAGAGGTGGAAGCGATCGCCAAATATTTGTTGCAACGGACCAAACATCGGCCAACAGTTGGTATTATCTGTGGCTCAGGTTTGGGCGGTTTAGCAGATCTCTTATCGGACAAGAATGTGTTCAACTACAACACAATACCCAACTTTCCTGTTGGCACAGGTATTAGTCTTTGATTACTCTGACGTCAGATAACAAATCTTTTGATTTATGTCCAGTCGTTGGTCACAGCGGTTGCCTTGTCTTCGGTTTATTGAAAGGCGTGAGTCTAGTCTGTATGAAGGGTAGAGTCCATCCCTATGAGGGCCACTCAATGGCCAAGTGTGCAATGCCCGCACGGGTACGTTCCGCTCAGAATCAATTATTTGTTTGAATAAACAAATCATTTTTTTTAACCAAAGGTAATGAAACTATTGGGCGTCAAAACATTGATTGTGACGAACGCCGCCGGAGGTCTCAACAAAGACTACAATGTGGGCGATATCATGATAATCAGGGACCAGATCAATATGCCCGCCATTGCCGGCAATAGTCCACTCCGAGGACTGAATGACGAGCGATGGGGACCAAGATTTCCGCCGATGAACAACGCGTACGACAAGAATCTAATCAAAATCGCCAAATACTGCGCCAAAGAACTAAACTTGTCTTCATTCATGAGAGAGGGCACATATATTATGGTCGGAGGACCTGCCTATGAGACTATTGCTGAAATCAAGTTCCTGTGCGATAAGGGGGATGCCATCGGTATGTTTGCCTCTTAATTAGTCCACAAATAAATCCCAAAAATGGTTAAAATGATTTGGAATTTATGTGGAATTTGATTACAATTTTCAAAATAAAAAATAATTTCCAGGTATGAGTACCGCTCATGAGGTGACTGTTGCCCATCACTGTGGCCTAAGAGTGGTTGGCTTCTCCCTGATAACAAATAAGTGCATTTCCGACTACGAGAGTACGCAGGCGGCCAACCATCAGGAGGTGTTAGAGGCGGCCAAAAATCGGGCCAAAGATTTCGAGAAACTAATCGAAAAACTGATTGAAAAGTTGCCAAAAGTTTAAGCAATCATTTGATACGAAAAAACTACTGAAAACTTAA
>JAQGBD010001718.1:0-13748 GCA_034698165.1 Punctoribates punctum | reverse complement strand
TAAGTTAGAGTATATGCGACGCAAAGAACACCAAAAGTGTGGACACAATCACTATTGGAGTCAACAACTCTTCGACAATAAGAAACAAATACTAGACTTCAACAACACTTCTCCCCATCTTTTCAACTGTTCAGTAAAAATAGATTACAAATATCTTGATAAGTATTGTGCCAAAGATTGCATAAGCGGCCAAATATCAGGTTCAGTGGAACAGGAGCCGGGCTACTTCTATGGGACCATGGTCACTATAGAAAAATCGAAAGACTTTTTCTTATACACAACTCATTTACCAAAAATGGATTTAATCGGATATTTCTCAACATTGGGAGGACTGGTATCCATATATTTGCGTTGGAGTGTATCAGACTTAACAAGGCTAATTCTAAATATAATTAATCTTTCAATTATTTATTTGAAGATTTTATCGAAATTTCAATTAAATCTAAGAAAAGGCCGTCAAATAATCCGCTGGATTAGTCGGTTATTGAGCATGGTGTTTTTCTCTATAATGTTATACCAATTGATTGAAATCTCCATAAATTTTATGGATTTTAATGAGAAAATGGAGATTAGATTCAGTGGTGAACGAAGACTACCAAAAATAGTTTTAATGTTAAACCCAAATATGGACATAAAAAGGTACAAGCAATTTCCTCAATTGTACAATCAATATATTGCAAATAAATCACCCAATATTCTTATCCAGCATAAATTACATTTACTATCAACGAATATGAGTCACTTGAATTATATCTCAAACTTTGACAACATATCCATCAGATGCCAACTCTTTAGTCGAGATTCTGTCAATAATTGGTTGCAATGTCCGCCCCATTTGTCTGGAATAAGCACCAAGTACAATGGACATATTTACTTTACTTATCAGTTCCTGGAGAATCTTTCCCCTGACATAATTGACAAGAACTTAATTACAGCGATCAATATTCAATTAGAAGGCAGTTTCATGTTTCACCAAGGGTATATCAAAATCTATAGCGATTCTATTTTTGGTAATTATGCGGACAACTCAATAGGCTCGGCACCAATTTATCGTCACTCGATTAACAATATAATTCTTGATTTGAATAATTTTGATATTGGTAATGGACACCCTTGCAAAAAAACAAATCCTTGGTTCAATATTTCATCTGATGATAGAATAATTGATTGCTTTAACCATAGACTGAATCAAACATTTGGTTGTATTCCTATATATTGTGTCACTTCTTATATTCGTTTGGAAAGGGATTTAAATCATTTAAAATACACTATTTGTCCGATAAATGGTACAGTTTTACAGAATATGGTCATGGACATTTTATATGAATGTGCTGAATCATACCTTGTTAATTGTGAGACACAAATAGTGAATGTGTTTAATAATCACAGATTTTCGAAAAATAATTTAGAAATCAATATAATATTTAAATCAAATTTAATTATTGGATACAAATCGAGACTAACTATGGATTTCTTTGACTATATTTACAATTGTGGCGGAGTTATTGGATTGTGGTTCGGGTGGTCAGTCCTCTCTATATTTGATTTAATAGTTTTCATTCAAATTTGGATCAGTTTTTATTATAAACGTGTAATAAGTGATATAATTTAAACGATATTAGATTACTATTGAGGGGGTGTTTAAGGGGGTGATTGACATACAATTTATTGACGAATATATTTATTGTTAACTGAATTTGTGGACATCACTAATGCATTGCGTAATAGTAATCAAAATATTAAACTTTTAAAAATATTTATTGCATTTCATTAATTGATAGATAGGTTTCCGCTATTATTGGTTTGCAAAACACAAACCTATTCAACGATATGTCTGATAATATGTCTGTAATTAAACCCGAATTAAGTGAATTCAATGAAATAAGTCTTCCCTTTGGTTTCAAAATCAAATTAATTCAAGTGTTGGACAAACGAAACGAATCTGAAGTCAAACTAAGACAGAGCTCCGAAGTCAACATCTTTTATGGCGTCTTCGATGTCGACGACACTGACTTCAAAATACTTCTCGACAATAGTCGTAATAATCGGAATATCGGAGTTGTCTTAAATATGGCCAACGCTCGGAACCACTCTTTTGTTGTAAAAAAACGAAAGTCTTATTATCTTAAAGCTCTGGAAACCGATCCGAAAACACCTCCACTTCTTTAGTCAGACCACAAAAGAGGGAAAGCGTTTGGTCGGAAAGACTGCAAAACGCAAACGAATGAGTATAAGAGAGGCCGCAGTCCAGTGCTCTCGCATTCGGTTCACTGTTGAGGTCGAACACAAGAAGACAATTATCGGCGATATTAAAGTCTTTGTGAAGACTTTGACGGGAAAGACATTAAAGATATTCGTGGCATCAAATCATACGATCGTTGATATCAAAGAAATGGTTTTTGACATCGAAGGCATTCCTCCCGAACAGCAACGGCTGGTTTTCAATGAACAGCAGTTAGAAGACCACAACTCTGTCAGTGATTACGACATTCAAAATAAGTCAACCATTCATTTGGTCCTTCGTTTAAGAGGAGGAGGAGGCCCTGGTGAAATTCCAGAATTGGTTCCACAAAAATCTTCGGAAGTCGGTGAAAGAGGTGTCGTTTGTTTTGGTAAAACAACTCATCAAAAGTTCCGTAAATACGAAGGTTTCGTTGCCTCCAAAGAGTACGACATAAAGCCCTTCACTATTGAGATGAGATTGAAATCGCAATTTCAAAGTGAAACCAATTCTAAATTTCAAACAAGTATCCTAGATTATTTCAAAAAAGTCAAAAAATGAATAAAATTTAAAATATTTTTTTAATATAACGGATTTGAAATACTGTTCCCAATCGGCTCCAGTTATTCAAAAGATTTTTTGGGAAACAAATCAATTGTTTTCAAACTTAAATTCATTTTAAATAAACTTAATCTCAAATAAATCAAAATTGTATTGCATTTCATTGAAATAAATAAATGATTGAAATCTTCAAAAATAGTGATTCATTTTCAGAATTATTTTTAAATTTTTCACTCATTTGTGAGGATTACTAATCAAAAGATACATAAGTTTTGATAAGTTTTGAAAAAAGTCATTCATTGAAATTATTGATTATTGAGGCAATGATTGTCCTAAACTTGATTTTTGTTCGGACTTTGATTCAGACGACAAGTATTTTACTCCAAAAGCATTGAATTTTCAGTAATTAAATCCGTTTCCAATATTTATAAGACATTCAATAATTTGTGTTCAGAAATGTCTGTAATTAACCCTAAATTGAGTGAAGACAACGAAATAAGTTTTCCCTTTGGATTCAAAATCAACTTAATTCGAGTGTTTGGCGACAAAAGGGAATCAGAAGTCAATCTAATACAGAGTCCCGAAGACAGTCTCTTTTATGGCATTTTCGATGAAGAAGACACTGACTTCAAAATATTTCTCGACAACAGAGCCAATGATCCAAATATCGGCTTTGACTTAAAAATGGTGAACACTCCCAACCACTCCTGTGTCATCACAGGAGGAAAAACAACTATTCTCGAAGCTCTGTCAGCCCGTGGAAAACATCTCCACTTTTTGAGTCAAACCACAAGTGAGGGAAAGTTTTTGGTGGGAATGACTGCAAAACGCATTAAAATGAGTATAAAAGATGCGGCCGTCGAGTGCTCTCGTATTCGGTTCACTCTTGAGGTCGAAGAGAAGACGATTAGCCAAATGATTGGAGTGTTTGTGAAGTTTATGGGAAAGACTATCCATTTATACGTCGATTTGGATCAAGAAGTGGGAGAAATCAAATCTTTGATTTGTAATATCGAAGGCATTCCTCCTGAAGAACAGCATTTCATATACTGTGGCCCACAATTGGAAGACTACAAGACTTTAAGCGATTACCAAATAGATCAACAGTTTGTGAAATACGAAGATTTGATTGCATCTGAAGAGTACGACATAAAGCCATTCATTATTGAGATGAGACTCAAATCAAAATATTCTTTGGAATAGATTTTCGATAAACAAATCAATTGTTCCGAAAATAAGTCAATTTTTCTAAAACTTCAAACAAATCGATTGTATCCAAGTTTAAATCATTTTTATTTATTTAAAAGATTAAAATTTAAAGCATCTAGGGCAAATAATTATTGACTTGTGTTTTAAAATTCCTTATGAAATTGCAAATCATGAAAAAGATTTAAATGAATTTGGTAAAAAGGACCTTGATTACAAAGCAGTTATCGCTTCTCAATGGCAAGGGTTACGCTATCGGGTGTCAAAAGAGGTGTTACTATTTTGAACCGAAATTTCTCTTCTGTTTCCTCTGTTTTAATGAATCGGAATTTAGTTATGATGTGAACCATCGCTAACTTGACTTCCATTAACGCGAATCGCATTCCAACACAATTTCGAGGACCCGCTCCGAACGGCAAATATGTGTACGGAATTAATTGGTCCCTATTTCCGGCCAGAAATCGGTCCGGAATAAACTTTTCGGGATCTTTGTAGTAGTTCTCTGAGTGATGGATAGCATAAACAGGGATTTCAACCAACTGTCCCTCAAAGAGCCTTATTCCAGAATCCGGTAAAATGAAGTCCTGATTGACTTCCCTCTCCAGCCGAGTGACGGGAGGATAGAGTCGTAAGGTTTCGCTAACACAGGCGTCCAAATACAGCAACCGATTCAAGTCCTCGTAACTGATCTCTTGCTGTCCATCCATTGCAGTGACCACTTCTTTGTATAGCTTTTCCTGAAGCTCGGGGTTGAGGGCCAATTGATACGACATATAAGCCATTGTAGAGGAAGGGGTGTCGAAACCTGCCATCAAAAATAAAGAGCACTGGGCTATTACTTCGTCTTCATTGAGAAATTTGTTTGCATTTGTTTTCCTCTCCAAACTGGTGTCCACTTCATCTAAAATGAGCGAAGTTGAAAATGATCATGCTAATTCAATGCAAATCCAACCCATTAGACAGACCTTTACTGAAATAATGTGATTGTAAGCCATCGGTGACGTCCCCTCTCTTACTGTCATCTACTTTGGCGTCAATTAGAAGCTGAAGAAAGTCATTGCTTTTCTCTCCAGACTGTCGTCTCTTTATTATAATTTGCCTTGCTACATCAGTGAGCAATTCACTTGCCTCCTGGTTTACATACATTCTTACATTAAGCAAATTGTTGATAAACTTGGGAAATATGAACGATGGGATCATCTGAGAGAAAGAAATGGTAAGCCATTCATTTGTACAAGGCATAAATCACATTATTATGTCCAAATTAACTAGGCCAAACATGGCCATTTTAAAATTTAATGAGTAGTGATTGAGTGTTACGTTTCAAAAATTTGTGGCCACCGTTTGTACGGTTTGTTTGATAATTATCTGATCACTTACCTGGGTTAATTTGATATCGAGGACTTTTCTTGTGTTGATTACAAACGGATTGTTTGGGTCTTTGATTGCATTGGTTTTTGTGGCGAAAGCACAGCTCGCGATCACATCCAGCGCTAGGTTTTCGTGCATTTTCTTCACATCAAATGAATGACCACTTTTGGCCATTTCCTCCAAATTTTCCACATATTCGTCAACAGATTGTTTGACCAGGGTGTACAAATTTTTGACCTTTCCGCTGGCAAACGTTGAACTGGTTATGTTTCGCAACCGTTTCCAGTCATCAGAACGGGAGAGGGAAAGGATCTTATTGAATATCGGGTGCTCTGTTCTAAGCTCTCGTCTATTGTTGAATCGAGGAAACTCTTCAACTAGTACCTTTTTTATAAGTCCTGGCTCTGCTATTTGTAGCACAGGTGACGTCCCGTTAAATAAACTATTAATTTATTCCAAGATATAGTCAGAAAAACTTGTTTGGTATGTGTTTGGAGTCACTGCTCTTTATTGGTAAACTTACCCGTATACATTTCCGTATTTCTTCATATATTGCACATCAATTATACCCAGGTTATCCTTAAGTCGATCCAAGAAATTGCCAAAAAGGAGATAAGGTGGGGGACCAGGAATGCCCTGTTTTGACCAATAGTTGTAATTTCTGGTCAAATACCTGAAATAAAGTAATCAAGGTTAATATAAGTGTTTTCCAAGATAACAATTTTAAAATTACCAATATAGAATCGGAATCAAAAACAATGTTATCCAGTAAAATTGAAATTCTAATATTTGTAACATTTTATTGCCTCGTTTACCGATTTCTGAACAACTTTTTTAAGTTAAATTATTTAAGACTCGATTTAAGCAAAAACTTTATTAATTAAAGTTTTACTTAAACACAAAACTACACACATGGTGTTGACCTTGCTTATAATACAGTCGAACACACGTATGACGAGAAGTTAGAATTACCGAGCAAGATCTTGTAGCACAGGCACAACAAATTACTCTAACCCGAATATAAGTGTTAAATTTTTAGCAAGAGCGTTAGCAATATTGGGGTCCGACTGTATTTTTAAAAAGTAATTCCAAATATGAGTTTAATATAATATTATACAAGCTCAATTTGATTATCCTTGAAAGTTTTCCTTGTTTTCGAATTTCTAGTCGCCACTAAACTTATTTCTCTGATTAGCTTGATAAAACCAATATTAATGACTAATTTATATTTAGTGAGAACCAGGTAAAAATTACCAAAAATCAATTTATTAAAGTATTAGATAAAAGACACATTATTTTGCCATAAAACCTTTTTCATTGCGAAAACATGCATGCTCATTATATTGACATTAAGATATGTTTAACTGCAAAATTAATTAATTACCAAGATCACTCGAAGATAACACTGTCATTCTATAAATACTAGACTATTAATGATAAACTGAGAGCAGGATAATGAGTTCAACATATCATGAAGAAGGATGAAACGTTTAGTTTTACCCTGCTCGTTTCAGTGGCAATTGCCAGTCCGACCAATTGTTAAATGATCTAAATTACTGCAAATATTACAAAAATAAATTTCAATAGAATAAGTAATTTGATTGCAAAAGTTTTCATAGTTTTTGCCTTGAACATTTTGAATATTTAACAGAAAATTCTAGATTAATCCTTAATTAGAAATTCAATTCAATTAAGAATTGATAACAGACTGTGTTTGCGTCAAAAGAGTTAATCTATAATTAAAACCATTGAAGGATAAAATGGCGTCAATTGACTTATTCTTATATTTAACCGAAAAACGTCTTCAAAATTATAGTCTCAAAAGTTGTATTGAAAGCCGGTTCCTCTCATATCTTCAAAAGGAATAATTGTTACTTATTTGGTATATTTCGTGGATATAAAAGCCTGACCAAGAGCAGATTAACCAAAAGAAAAATCAATTAGTTTCATAATTATCTCGGTCTATAAGGAAAGGTCTGTCAATTTGAAGGACATGTCTGACTCAATGCAGTGATCATAAGAATTAATTTAATATACTTATCTTGGTCAATCTATAAGAAAAAATGTGTTGAATTGAAGGACGGGTGGATTGTATAAAAGTTTCGAAGAAAGCCATGAAAATCAGTTTTTAATTAACCAAGCTCATTGAGGATTCTGTTGCTCATTGATCTTGTAGAAAATAGTTGTTGTTATGGAAGATATTGTTATCAGTGGCATTTCTGGGAGGTTCCCTGGTCAATATTGTTTTTAAATTTAAATGATCTTGTACAAAAATTAGTTGTTTTTTCCAGAATCAGAAAATGTCGACCAATTTATGGAAAATCTCTATTCGAGGACAGATTTTCTAACAGAGGACGACCGCCGTTGGCCTCCGGGTAATTCTAATATATAACTGAACTAGATGATCATTAATATTTTCACCTAGGATATCTCGGTCTTCCCAGACGGAGCGGCAAACTAACTGATATCACCAAATTTGATGAAAGGTTCTTTAGCATTAATGATGACCAAGCTGATTTGATGGACGCACAGATAAGAAATATGCTCGAGCTCACATATGAGGCAATTTGGGACGCAGGTCAGTGTAGAAAAAAGTGTTCTAGGTATTATTGGCCTTCTGAAAATAATTAGTAATTATGATCAAGGTCTTGAGCCAAATAGTCTGAGCGGTTCGAGGACCGGAACGTTCATCGGAAGCATCTACAGTGAAGTGCCGATAGCGCAGGAACAGGACATGACCAAGATCACTGGTTGTCATCAAAACTTTGGTGGAATTGTTTCACGAATTTTCAACTTCACGGGTCCATCGGTTGTGCTTGATACTGCCTGTTCCTCGAGCTTCTTTGCTCTGAACGAAGCATTTGTATCAATGAAAAACAATTTATGTGACCAAGCTCTTGTTATTGGCGTGACTATGGCGTTAAGACCAAGCTCACATTTGGAGGTTAGTTTTGAAACTGAAAAAGTAGTTATTCAAATTACATTCAAATTGTCCTAGTTTCATTTGTGGAATATGCTATCGCCTGACGGGTACTGCAGATGTCTGGACAGTGAGGCCAATGGCTATGCAAAGGCTGAGGCCTGTGCTGTCATTTTATTGGAGAAGAGAAGCAAGGCCAAACGAATCTACGCTACACTTGTCAACGCAATGGCTAATTGTGACGGGTATAAAGAGCAAGGTCTAACATTCCCATCATCGGACGCGCAGGCTAAACTTATTTCAAAAGTATACGCCCAGGCTAATATTGATCCGAATCAAGTGAATTATATGGAGGCCCACTGCACAGGTACTAAAGCCGGTGATCCGGTGGAGATGTCAGCTATTGTTAAAACGATGTGCACAGGTATGAGACGGAAATGAATTTGCCTTTTTTGAGCCTTTCCTTTACCAGAGAGGAGTCAACCCTTACTAATCGGCGCCGTTAAGTCAAATATAGGACATACCGAAGCGACATCTGGTCTGTGCTCACTCACCAAAGTTATCTTTTCAATGGAGAATCAATGTATTCCTGCAAATATGCATTTCAATGCACCCAACCCTCAAATACCGGGACTCATGAGTGGTGTTCTGAAGCCGATTACGGTTAACACACCATTTGAGGACAAATTGGTGTCACTGAACAGTTTCGGGTTCGGCGGCGCCAACGTTCACATCATTGTCAGAGGACAGGATAAAGAAACGAGCGCTGGGTCTAAAGTGATTTTTGAGGACATTCCCCGACTTATACTGATGTGTGGCCGCAATAAAGAGGCATTAGAATACTCGCTTAAAAAGATACTTGCTAAACGAGACAGTTGGACACAGGACTACCTGTCTCTCATCAATGATATATCAAAGACCAGTCCCTTCAAAAATGAGAAGACGGCATACCTGGGAATGACTTATAGGGGTTATGTAATCATCAAACAGAATACCAATGAAGACAATTATACCGCTTTAGAAGTTCCACAAAATGAGGGCGAAGTCTGGTATATAATCTCAGGGTTGGGCAGTCAGTGGCCTCTTATGGCCAAACCCCTAATGAAAGTGAGAGTATTCGCCGAATCGGTTAAAAAGTCGGCTCAGATTCTGACCGAATATGACTTGGATTTGCTGAAAATTCTGATGGATAACAATGAGAATGACCACAACTGTCCGCTCAATGTAAGCCTTTCCCTTGTGGTCATTCAAATAGGACTGATTGACGTATTGAATGAGCTTGGCATAACACCCAACGGTATAATTGGGCACTCATTTGGTGAATTGGCGTCTAATTATGCGGACCAATGTCTGACTCGAGAGGAAACCATTAAAATCACATATTTTATGGGACGTCACGTTCGCGATATGAAGACCGCGGGAAAAATGGCGGTCGTCGGCCTTAAATTGGAAGAAATTCAAAGAAGACTTCCCGAAGATGTTTACATCGGGTGCCATAACGCCGAAGACTCGTTCACAATATCTGGTGGCGAAAGTGCCATGGACAAATTCACAGCACAACTCAATGACGAGGGTATATTTGTTCAAAGTGTTGATAGCTGTGGCCACGCCTTACATTGTCCACACATGTCTCACAATGGAAGTGCCCTGCTCGAAAAATTAAACTCAATTATACCAGGTGAAAAGGAGTCGAGTTCAAAATGGTTTAGTACTGTTTATCCCCGATCAGATGAGCGTGGTCATTTCGTTACAGCCGATTATTTTAAACATTGTCTCGAAAGACCAGTTCTTTTCAGCCAAGCCCTCAAACATATACCCAAAGGCGCGGTTTTAATCGAGGTAAATAGAATTAGTCAAAATTATCAAGGTGAATATTTAAAATCTGATTCGATGCCAGATTTCTGCCCATAATCTGTTCGAATCGACAATCAAAAGAAGTCTTGGATCTGATGTGACGTATATTCCGCTTATGAGGAAGAATGAAGACATCGATTATTTCTTCGAAAATATCGGAAGAATTTACTGCTCGGGTATTAATCCCAGAATTGAAAGACTGTACCCGAAAGTCGACTATCCAGTGGTTAGAGGAACGCCAGCCCTGTCCCCATTGGTTAAATGGGAACATACCAAAAGTCATACTGTTTATCAATATCCGGAATATTACAACCAAAATGGTTTCGCTGATAATTCTGTGGAAATTTATTTGCAGGTATATAAAGGTTATTATTTGACCTGGAGCAATTAACCCTTTCATTGTAATTTTCAAAGGACTCGGAGTATTCCTATCTGTCGGACCATTGCATCGATGGAAGAGTACTTTTCCCGGCGACGGCTTATTTATTAATTGTATGGAAACACTTGGCTTTGAAAATGGGAATGCCTTTTATGGAAGTCCCTGTTCATTTTGAAAATGTCCGGTTTCTAAGGGCCACTTCTTTGCCAAATGAAGGTCGTGTAATGTTCAAGGTCAAAATAGATGATTCAAATGGACAGTTCGTTGTCACTGAGTCCGGTTCGGTAACGACGACAGGAAAAATAAGCATGCTACACCTATCGGGTGAGCAATTTGAAAGGCAATTCGGTGAACTGATAAATTTGTCAAGGTATATTTACTTTCCAATGAAAACCTGTTAAATTATCAAGCTTACAATTTGTGATCATTAGTTCAAATCCCGGTCGACAAAAAGTAATACATTTGAAAGACCCGGATATTTATAAAGAGCTCCGAATCCGAGGCTATGATTACGGCAAAAGTTTCCGGTGTGTGACCACTGCTCTTATCAAAGAATCGTGTGTGCAAGCTCAAATCAAATGGATCAATTGGGTCACTTTCGTTGATTCAATCCTTCAAATGTTAATTCTCAGTAATAAGAGCCGAGGTCTTTACCTACCAACAGGAGTTGATAGCCTCAAATGTGACCTGGCACAATTCAAAGCAATTCAAGATGGAGTAGACATTAATCTTCCGGTTATTTTCGACAATTATACAGGTTTATTGTCTTGATTATAATATTTCAGCTTGATCATTGTATTTAATCAATTCCCAGGCACTTGCGCGTCTCAATTTTTAGAATTGAAAGGTATCAGGGTGAGCCAAGCAACAAGAAAAGTTGCACGGTCACCAATTGTGGAGCAATACACTTTTGTACCATATGAGCAAACAAGTTGCACCATGCAACAAAATCAATTGTTGTTCGGTTATCAACAAAAATGCGATGAATTGGCCTCAAAATTGGCTGAAAAATATTCAATTCCTGTCCAAGATATGAATAATAACCAAGCTCAAGTTCAAAGTTTCGCTGAGTCATTGAGAGAGACTGATTTCAAAGACGAGAAACATGTCTTGCTCAATATTTTACAAGAACTTATTTCGGGTAAATTGGATAAATTCAGCAAAGAATCAAAAGACACTTTTCATCAATTGGATGACCTAGATAATGATTTGATGAACACGTCTTTCATGAGAGAAGATTACATTCGACCACTAATTGATACCGTAGTCGAAAATATTGGCTTCAATTCGAAGAGAATTAATGTTCTGGAAGTCAGTCGGAGTCAACTAATTATGGCTCAGAATATCATTCAATGGATAGGTTTGTCCCGATTTGACACTCAAATCAATTACAGTCTATTGCATCCGATGGACAGCCCTTTGAATCCTGAATTGATTAACGGAATAGAGTGTCACAAATGGCAAACATATAATGGAAGCCTTCCTCGAAGTCTAAGTACTTATGATCTCATTGTTTATGTGGAAAAACATTCTTTGATTCCACTGAAGAACGAAAACATTTTTCGTCTCAAATTTGAGTCACTCTTGGATTTAGTTAAAGACAACGGCTTTTTGATTGTCGTCTTCAAGAATGGTCTCAATTTCGCGGAACAGGTTTTGGTTGATATCAAGAATCGAATCGATAATGAATTTGGTGTAAAAAATGATTATTTCGACCAAAGAAGAGATGTTTTTATAGCCGAAGCGAAGAGCACCGGATTCTCTTTGATCGCCACTAAAGTCGACGCCATTTCTAATAAGACTTCTTTGACTTTCCGTAAAATTTCTGGCATTTCTCTTCTCGCGGAACAGATCTTCATTAGAATAACTAACGACAACTGCGAGCAATGGATTGAAAAATTACAAAATCAATTGAAAACCATTGAAGACAGACCGGAGTCGCAAAATATTTGGCTCCTGGCAGAGGACTGTCCAACGATAGGCATAATGGGTTTCGTCAATTGTCTGAGGAAAGAGCAGAACGGACACAGAATTCGGTGTATTTTTAACTATGACTTCAAAGCCATGAATGACACGAATATTCTGAATAATTCTAAATTAATGGAGAAAATGATCAAGAACAATCAATTGATGAATGTTCTCTCATCTGACAATACAGTCGGAAGTTTTAGACATTTGAGCTTAAAATTGAACGAAAGGCGAGTGATGTCAGCCCACAGTTATCTAAATTTTCAGACCAAAGGTGATCTATCAAGTTTTCAATGGTTCGAAGCACAGCATAAGTACTGGCCGTTGGGGAAGACTACAAACCAACAACTCATTGATGTGTATTACGCGCCATTGAATTTCAGGGATATTATGTTAGCGACAGGTGATATTTGAGCTTGCACAATGTTCATTTAATTAATTAATTATGAAATACTCTAGGTAAATTATCGGCAGATGCACTGCCAGGCGGTATGAGTCTAACGGATTGCATACTTGGCCTCGAATTTGCCGGAATAGATGAAAATAATAATAAGGTGATGGGTTTGGTCCCATCCAAAGGGTTGGCCACATCTGTTGTCACTGAAGACATGGATTTTGTTTGGGAAATACCAGAGCACTGGTCTATGGAAGAGGCGTCGACTGTGCCGGTGGTCTACGCCACCGCTTATTATGCACTTATAATGAGAGGAAAGCTAAGACCCAAAGAGTCTGTTCTCATACATTCAGGCAGTGGTGGTGTGGGTCAGGCGGCGATCGCCATTTGTCTTTCCATGGGTTGCCGGCTGTTCATCACCTGTGGATCAGATGCAAAGCGAAATTTTCTTAAGAAAGAGTTTTCTCCAAAACTTAGTGACGAAGACTTTTGGACGTCTCGTGACTCCAGTTTCGAGTCGTTTATAATGCGTGAAACAAATGGCCGGGGAGTGGATCTGGTGCTCAACTCACTCGCTGAAGACAAACTCCAGGCCAGTGTCCGATGTCTGGCCACAAATGGCCGCTTCCTTGAGATTGGAAAATACGATTTGTCACAGAATAATGAGCTGGGTATAATTATAATCCATTTTCCATTTAATTTGCCAAAAAATAACCAAGCTTTTTATTTGATAAGATTTGTTGACACTGTTCCTGAACAAGACATTCCATGGCATCCTTTTGGACAGTCTTTTCGTTGACTCTTCCAAATGCAGTCCTGTCTTAAGGGCTGACAAACAAAGACTCAGACAATTGATTGATAACGGGATCAGAGA
>JAQGBD010001717.1:0-13751 GCA_034698165.1 Punctoribates punctum | reverse complement strand
ATGCATTCAATACTTATGTCAAATTGAAATGTATTCGCGAGAGAATCAAAATTAATTAAATTATTTAAATATTCGTTTAATTCAAAGATTTCTATTGAAAATCAAATCAATTGTCAAACGATTTTTGTTTTCAAATATAAGAGCTTTGTTCAAACGATAGGTTAAGAAGTGAATCAATTGATCGACAAAAAGAAAATTTGTGAAAACTTTTGGATTTTCGATAAGACGATGAAAACCATGTTTTGTTGTATTTGCTATCCGTTCGCTAAATGTTGTCCCCAATGGTGTCCCTGTTTGACAGACACAAAGACCACTCGAACCAAACATACCAAAAACACCGGACAGACCAAAGGGACGGGTGATAAGTCGGCCAAAACTGATAAGACAAAGAAAACTATGAACACCGATGAGGTGAGAGGAAAGACAGAACACTCCAGACATAGACATACAAAGAGATCAGAGAAGACACCGAAAGACATTCGAGAGACGAGTATAGTCGAGGAGTACCTGATTCCGGATCAGTTCAATTCGCTTCAAGATTGCTGTTCGAGTCAGGGCCTACTTCTTGGAGACATGTTAGGACAAGGAGCCTATGCCACTGTCTTAAAAGCGAGTGACCAGACAACTGGTGAACCCCTGGCCTGTAAAATGTTGAAACTGAACGGCTCTCCGATCGGAAACATAATGTCTGAACTGAAAATTATGATTAAATGCAAACGAGACGAACACATAATTCAAGTGAAGAAGTACTTCCTTTTGAAGGACTCCACCAAAAACGTCAAGTTTTGCTTCATTTTCATGGAGTACGCAAACGGCGGATCCATTGCCGACAGACTCCGAATCACTCGACCCGATGGAAGCCCCGCTTTGATAGCCTTCAATGAAAGCAAAGCCAAAGACTATTTCCATCAAACAGTTAAAGGCCTTCAGTTTCTTCACTCGTTAGGAATCGCACACAAAGACCTCAAAATACAGAATATTCTGGTCTTCTTGAGAGAGGGGGCAAACGATTTGATAAAAATCACTGACTTTGGTTTGAGTGGAATAAGATTTGACCGTAAAAAGCGAGAGGTCATCAAAGACAGTGCCTTCGCCGGGACTCTCGAATACATGTCTCCACAGATACTAAGGCTTCAAATCTATTACTTCTTTTCAGTGAAATTGGATAAACTTAAAGAATTCGATGCCTTCAAAGCTGACAGTTGGGCGCTCGGGGTCTGCCTCTACGTTATGATTACCGCCACTCTTCCCTTCGATCCCAAAGATTCGTCTTTAGAAGCCCTCAAACAGATGTATAACAAAATGAAAGAACAGAACTATAAGATCACGGAATCGGCCAAAAAGACTTATTCCAAGTCCTGTTTCCAAATGATAAAGGATTTACTGGAACCCGACGCCATCCTTAGACTACCGATAAAAACACTTCATTCCCATAAATGGATCCAATCTTTGCGCTGATCACAGATTTCATAGACTTATAAACTTATTTTATAAGAATTTTCATAAACTTTTCGTATATTTATTCAAAGAATTTCTTAAAACTCATTAAATAAGAATTTAAACATTTTATTTGTCTTCATATTTGTTTACCTCTACGGCACTCATCAGTTGAGGCAATGGTCTGATCTCTTCTGAAATGATATTATGACCCGGGCACACATTGTTAGCTCAAAATCAATTCAATGTAAAACTAGGACATTGATAACCAAGATAAAATGAGAAGAAAGTCAAGTATTTGAATATATACCGAGAATCTCAGTGAAAATTTAACAATATTTTATAAATTAAACTTGACCAATGATCATGGTTAATTTGAAAAGATTGTGTTCCTCTCAAAGATGGCATTGATTTTCGGGTTTTCATAATCTGGTTGTGAATTGACTTTTGATACGACTTATCATTTGATGATTGTTTGCCTCAAATATGAATTACATTATGTAATGCTTTTAAAACATTTCCTCAAAGTTTCAAAAAGTGCTGACATTTTGTTGTTTACATTTATTGATTAATTTACTGAATTGATTACTTAATTTCTAGTTGCAACTAGCTAATGTCAATGCCTTAAACCCTTTCATCCTTATTGAAACCTATAATCAAATTTCATTAATAAAGTTTAAGACTAAGTAATGAGTGGAACGGAATCAACAAAAATGTGTGCCGTTTGTGGCGATAAAGTTATCGGTAGGTTATTAAGTACACTGAATCCGATCAAATATGTCCCATCCATAGCATTACGTCTATGGAAGAAAACTTGTGATACAGATTAGACTATTTACAACAGACACCCCCTCCCCCCGAGCCGACGAGCGAAGCGAGGCGGCAAATTTTTAGTGTAATTTTGGCCGAAAACTGAATTTAAACTGAATTTAGGACAATTTAAACCGAATTAGGCCAAAAATGACCGGATTTAGCCCGAAAATGGCCATTTTTACCCGAAAACGGCCATTTTTCTCGGGAGAATTTTCAAAAAAATGCACCCTCCAAATATTTTAATTAATTTATTGATATATTTATTACAAAAAAGGTTTGAAAATAAAATAAATTGGATCGGGAATCGAAACCCACTTCTTCTAAATTGTTTGTTTGACTCAATTTTTAAGAATAAAATAATTTCTTAATGGCTGACCAAGAGCACATATAATTTATCAAATATCACTTATAACTATTTCAAAAATTATTTCCCTTAAACCTTAAACTAATTACAACAGAATAATCATTATTTACAACTTGTCTAGATTAATTTAATTTCTTGTTTTATAGTTTAATTGAATTAATTTACGTTAATTGAATGATATAACCACAAATAAACTGGATATATGTGAGCATGCAAATTTGTTAATTTATCACTACTCAGTTGATTTTGAAAATGGAAATTATTTGTTCCAAAATTGTTTTTCTTCGACAGAAAACTAAAGCTCTGACCTCAAAATCGGAGCCCAAAACTAATATAACTTTTGTTTAAATGAATATTTATATGAAATTATTGTCAGACAAGAAGTGAATCCAAATGTAATGCAATTCATAATAAGCTGTGAATTGAGAGAAGTTTTATAATTTCAACAAAAGTAGTACTTATTATAAATTATTATCAAAAATATTATATATTTTTGAATATCAAGAAAGAGGTCATCGAAATAAAATCTAATCTCAGGTTCCTTAACATCGCTTCCACTCAACGAATGGTTTAAATTATTTTAAAATTTAATTATCTCTTAAAAGATATTAAAATCAAGATTTTTGTATTATATTAAAAGTTAAATAAATAATATATAAAATGGAGAGATGTCCACCACTTAAATTCGGTTAAACTTTCCGGTATTAGCTTGTTCAATTTACAGTTTAAAGAGCTTATTACCTTGTCAAAATATTTCTTTTATAAGTTGTCAATATTTCGCTCAATTTTCTCCGGTTCTCAAATGCTTTGCTTTTGTAGAGAATCTATAATTTTCTTCAAAAGAAAGAAAAATCAGAATTCAATGAACCGGAAAATTATTGCCATCTTTTCATTTGGCAAATAATTTTAGAAAATAAACCTTTTGATTGTTGATTCAATTTTAGATCCCAGGAAATAAAGAAAGTCAAATGAAATCCAAAATGGTAGACATCCGCGGCTTTTGATACAATAATTTGTAAATAAAGCGGTCATTCATTTCTCGGAAAAGTTTTATATAAATGGAATTTAATTGAAATTGAAATTAAAATTAGTTTAAAAATAAATTACAATAAAATGAGTAAATCTTTTCGTTTAAACGAAATTTTATAAATTGAAAAAAACTATTATATATTCTCATCTTCTTCTCAAAAATCGGAGTATTTTGAAAAAAGAGGCGAATTCTTTGATGTATTGCAAAGGAGTCGGAAACTTAGTCTGAGGTTTGACTGAAACACTTTGAACGACAGGCATAGGGATGACTCCGCGAACGACATAAGCCTGAAGACCAAACGCAGGTCCCCTTCCATTCATCGAAAAGCCACCCATCGGTAATCCGAATGGTATCGGACCCGAGTAATGATGAGGAGCGGGAATGTCGTGAGAATATTGGGGATAATAACTATAAAAACCTCCATAAAAGTCTTGGCATTTGATGAAAGGTAATAATGAAACGATGAAAATCACAAAACACTCAAAACATTTCTTGCAATTCAGTAATGAATAAAAACTCTTATAATTTATCATTTTTTAAAACAATTAATGAAAAACTTTTTTCAATCAAAATATAAAAACTGAAGGAATGGCATAAAATGATTGCCTCAAACAGTTGTAGAAATCACTTCAAAAAAGTTGTTATAATCTTAAAATCATTTAAGACTTGTAAACAAAATCAGAGAAATCAAAATAAACTTTTAATGGTTGAAAAGTTGAATATTATTATTCTTGGTTTTTATTTGATTTTTTAACAGTCAGTCAATCAAATATTTGAAACAAAGTTCATCGAAATCGTTGTTTAAGTCGATTCGCCACTCAATTCAATTCAATTCAATTGATTTATAAAAATAGTAGTTCTTATCGATGATGTAGTGCTTCGCATATATTGTTTTCAACGCAATAATTGAGTGAATCTCAGCTAATATTCAATTTATTCAAAATTTAATCAAAACTTTAATCGATATTAAATCACAAAATTTAATGAATACTCAAAATATTTTGATTTCTCTCTCAGTCGGAAACCAAAGAATAAGAATAACATTTAGTCAGGGATTACATAAACTCCTCTGCGAGAGCTGGCAATGGATTCTGATCCCATCTAAGCTGAGCTCAAATAATTGTGATCAAGTGGACTGACCAGTTTCCCAATGCTGTTCATCTGATCCATTTTTCTGGCATTTGTTGGCAGTGAAACCAAACACTCTTCAGACCCAACTATTAATAACTGATTGCTTTCATAAAATTAGGAGTCGTTAAAAGGTTTCCAACAATAGGACAGACATAAGTTATTCTCGACAACAACTTAATCAAAGGATCACCAAGCTCATATTTTTTTTAACCGCAAAGCTTGAAATTAACAACCAAATTACCAAGGTGTTCTTGGTTGTCATTGCAGATAATAATGAGTATATAGATTGTTAAATTCATTTGGTTAAGCCCTTGGTTGTCCCCATGAGCTTAACATTAAATCTTTAAAATATTCTCAATTCCAAATCTAAAACTGGTCTAATTGAGCAAGATCATGAACTGAATACAAAATAGATGTTTGCACTGAATTGGCCACAAGTTTGCAAAATGGAAGATAACTCTACTATTGATTAAATATTATTTAACACAAAATATGATATTTGGTTAGAATTAGTGCCCAAATAATTATAGAAAGCAATTAATATCTCAAATGATGGCATATTAGTGAACGAGTCATCTATTAATTGAAAGCATTTAGTTTTATCACTCAATTTGTAAGAGTTGTAAGAGTTTGTCCACAATTATCCTATCATTCAATTGATTGGATCCGTTGAATAGAAGCTTAAAATGAATATCTAGTGACCAGATTCTAGTCCTATATTTACAATAATTGCGTGATATGTGAGTGACAGCTATGAGAAGGGATCAGAGGATAATTTGGTCCAATTGTCTGTTTGTTATGTGGGAAATGTGTTTCTGGTTAGCAATGAAATAATCTTATGTACGGACATATGTTAACTCTATTTTGAGTAATAAATAGCCGAAGAATTAAACATAAATTTGGGTCAAAACAGAGTTTCTTTTGAGTTAAAGTTCAAACTCCTGTTATCCGAATAAATCGTTTTCTGCAAAACATTATATTATTTTAAAATATGTCAGAATTTCTTTCGTTTTCAACGCTTTTTAAAAATCTATAAAACGAAGAGAAAACTTATTTTCGATTTAAAATTCTCCGAAACATATTTGAATAAAAATTTTCATTGTTTTTAAGAAAAATTTAAGACAAAGAGAGGAAACAATAAATCATTTATTGGATAATAAATGGTTTGATTCTATAATTAAGAGAATACGAACACAAATCGTTGGAATCGAGAAAACAAATCAGAATTAATGAGAATTTTGTTATTATTCACATATTTCTGGTGTTTCTTATAATTAGATGAGAAGACAAATTATTGACTCAATGTTTAAGAAAATTAAAGTGCCTTAACTTTATTAATAATAATAATAATAATAGTAATAATAATACAGTAATAATGAGAATAAGGCGACAAATGTATAGATCAATAATAAAGTAAACCAAATAATAAAACAAAAATAAAAGTGTAAACAGTTATAAGTGATTGTATTCTTCAATTAAACGGTTTTATCGATTCATTGACTTAATTAATGGAAAAATAAATGTTAAGCAAAAATAGATCAAAAATTTATGGATTAAACAACTTTTTCTCTATTAGACAAAAATATCAATTTTCAGTGGTTTTCATTTCACTCTTACTTTTCAGACGATACGAAAAAATTGGTATCATTTGGAAAGTTTGACAAAAATAAGAGAAATTATAGTCAATCAATAGAGAATATAAAGAGAATTATAATTTTTGACATAACGTTCAGTAATATATATGTATATATATTTATATAAGTGACGCCAAAAGGGCACAAAATGTGTAACAATTGATAGAATAATAATTAATTAATTAATATATAATTCAATATATTAATAGCAATATTATATCGTTGGCCAAAAGGGCACAAAAAATATTAGATTTACACCTAATTTAATAATCGTATAATTACTGAAAGTTGTAAATTAAATATTAATTAAATACTAGAATTTATAGTAGAATATAGTCTTATAGTAAATGTCATTTTGAAATCCAGACACAGTTTTTCTTAACAGAAAAATATTATTTACGGCCCGCTATTGAAAAATATGACTTTAGGACCGAATGACTAAATTATTTCCAATTCTTCTCTATTTTTATAAACAAAACAATTATCGAAAAATAAAAATGAAGAGAAAATTGAGAAAATGCACTGAAAAATAAAGCTTTCATTTGAATTGTTCGAAACCCTGCGATCATTGCTATCATTGCTCTACAGAGACTGTCCTCCAGAGAGCCTTCGCTTCTCTGGTCATCGGTTTATCTAATTTATGTGATTATAACTGATTTGTCTGTTGACTGTCGGATGACTAGACAACTAACTACTGGTAAATCCAACTCAAAAATACACTATTTTTTATTACAATCATTTGGAATGTCGTTAAACAAAACAGTGATATAATATGTTTCATAATAATTATCTTTTTTTGTGGGGAAGACTCGAGAATGTGATCACTAATCAAATAAAAGATTAAAACTTAAATAATTAATAATTATATACTCTTTTGAATATTAATTGAATGGCACTTATGTGATGTGAAGTTTGATTTGCAAATATGAGTATCTTTTTTAATAAATTCACAACAACTCCATAACTATTAATAATATGATAATTAAAAAAAATAAATCATTTCCTAAAGCTTTCAATAAAAACGTTAAGCGAAGGAAATTTGAGGGAAAAACAGAAACAAAAATTGCATAAAAATATTGATAAAGATATTGATTTGAATGATAATCGACTAGTAATTGAAGTAATTGAATAAATGTCGCAAAATATATGTAAATATTGTAACGTTAAACAAGTTATCAAACATTGGTTTTAAATGTATTCTCATTTATATAACAGATTTTTCTAAAATCACTCAAAAAATTCTTTCATTATTTCACTTAAAATATTTTTTTGTTAATCGTTTAACTGATAATAAAATTGTTGTATATTTAAAGTACTTTAAGCCTATTATTTGGATTAAATGGCGTTTATATCTAAGAACTAGTAATTCAAAAGTACTTAACTTTAAAAGACGAGAGAAAACAGTTATTGCTCTTCAATAACATAAAAACTGAATTAATATTAATATTGCTTTTGACTAAAATATTGTTTTGTTTCTAAATATGGACCCAAAGTATAGGATTTAATAAAATTGAATTAAAAAATATACGAAACTCATAGTCGTTGTATTGATCGACAGAAACTTTGTTTTAACGGAACGACGAGTGCCTCACATAATGTAAAGGGTGTTCAGAATCAGGACGTGATGATTGTTTTTGGCCAGAGTCACGACATACCCTTCGCTGGTTATCTTCAGACCACAACAACGGGAGACCTTCACATACGGACACTCGAATTCGCTGATCAGAGTTCCGCTTCGGTCGAAGACAACCACATGAAACCGGTTTCCGTGAGAATCGCCGACCAGAATGTCACCGGCGTCTGAGATGTCAATACCGTTGGGGAAAGACGTCAAACCCTCGCAACCTATTTTCCGCAGATATTGTCCCTCATCTGTGAAGACGACAACGCAGTGACCCTTAAAGTCGCAAATATAGTACTCGTGGTTATTGATGGCGATGTCCGACGGCTCCCGCATATACTCTGAACAATCAAACCAACGAAGAAGATCTCCAGATTCTGCGATCACAAAGACTGTCGGGGATACTGAGTCGACGGCAACGATGTGCCCGTTAGGAGTGATGGCCAGTCCGGCCACGATATCAATATAACGAATTGCTATTTTCCTCACGAAATGACCGGAACGGGTGAAGATCTGCATTCGACTGCGTTCAGCTCCTCTGTCACATATCACATAACGGGGCGCAGCGCTCGCACTACCACTTGTGGTCCGGATTATTGCCACCTTTCATAGGAATTCAGTTAAAACAATGGATTCAATCATATGTGAGGCATACCTTCCTGGGGTACCAGAGCTGCGCCTCGTCTTTTCCGGGAACTCCAAACGAATGCTTAAATTCGGCTAAAATTTCAAAAATATTTCCAATAAATCGATTGAAAAGAGGAGTCGAATGACGAGAATTACCTGATTTATCAAAAATACAAATTCGGTGGTTATTAGTGTCGGCGATGACTATCTCTTCATCAACTCCTAAGCAGAAGCCGTGAGGAGAGGAGAACTGTCCCTTTTGTTGTCCTAATTGACCGAATTTACAACGAATTTGCATTACATTTGGCTTTGAAGCGGAAGCCGCAGAGTTTCTGCCCTGAGTTGAGGACATAGAAGTCGGTGACGTTGAGGCGGGAATCAGTCCGTTCTCATTGGCGCTCAGTTTTGCCAATTGACTTATGTTCTTAAGTGCGGCCTCATTGAGAAAAAGCCCTCCATTTTCTAACGGTCCCGAAGGGGTAATGGGTGGGGGAGTGTTGGCTGAAGAGGAGGCGACAGAAGTGGGATCATTAGTGTACATGAGTTGAGCCAAATTCAATTGCGTTATGTAATCACTTAAGTCTAACTGAGGGGACGAAGCACTGGCCGTTCCGCTCATTTCTACGGCATTTGGACTCAAAGCCAACAAATCGTTGCCAACTGTTTGCGGATAACCAGAGATTGCGATATCAGGCGTTGACAGCGAAGTAATTGAGCCATTCGTTTGAACGTTAGAGAGATCAGCCATTTGTTCCGTCACTGGAGATGTCTTTGATATCATACGTCCCATCGTATCCAGAATTCTTTGGGGCAGAGCTGTTATCACTTCTTTGTCCGGAGAGAAAGAGCGACCTCTGAAGTACTCTTTGTTGGCCGTCGTTTCGTAAGGACTCGCGCGCGAAGAACCTGAGTTGCGGTCGAAGTCGAGATCAATTAAATTCATCGGATGAATGCTGTCGTCACTCATCGGCGAGTCTTAATCGGAACCATAGATTAGTTGTGAACAAAGCAAATGTGTTTCCAATACATACCTCCCTCTGCTTTGAGAGCGAAGGCAACCAAATGGTGCAAACGCTCTGACGGCGGAACACTCTTTGTCTTCACGTTATTGGACAGACTTATGGCGACGTTTTGGTGGCCGTCGAACAGCAATTGACTGAAACCATTGAAACCATATTTTAAGTTAAAACCAATCAAAAGGAGTCGACATAAATACCTGATTATAAGTTTGTAGAGATATTCGCGATCACAGAACCCATTGATGGCGTCCCGGTTCCAAATCAAAGGCTCGCAATGACTGCTCTTTGAATGGTTGAGTTCTTCGCGAAGAAGTGCCAATTCGTGAACATAAGTCTCTTCGGTTTCCTTTAATCTGATTAAATCGTTTTCAAGACATTTGTTCTGATTTTTGAGGGCAATCAGCTCTTCGGTGTTTCCGCCATTTGTAGAAACGGTGTTGTCTTCGATGATTGAGCCGATGTTTTCCTCACAATTTGAGCCTTTCTTCTCTTCCACTGTTGAGCTGTTCTTGACTTCTGCGGTAATAACGGCGCTGTCGTCTACGGGAGGGCCGTCCTTGACTTCGGTGGTTAGACTGCTGTCTTCAACAGCTGAGCCGTTACTGACTTCGATGGTCTGCTCATCGCTTTCATTCATTTTTCCGTTTCTTATATTTTGTTTATTCGATAAATAGGTATAAATTTGTGGACAAAAAAATAAATAAATTTCTGATTTTGAATGAAAATAAAATTTAATTTAATTCAAGGATTGATTAAAAGCTGAGAACTAATAATTGATTTCATCAAACGATCACAGATTAGAGTATATAAACACATGAGTTATGCGCAGTGAAAGTGTTGCCAATCAATGAATGTCACGAATACCAGGAATGGCGGCATTTTCGCCACTCATACCACTCATAAGATCACTTCCAGACCACACACTCACCCCTACCACGACTCACAACAGATTATTTTAATCAATTTATTTATCTTTATTCAGAGGCTAACCCTTTTAGCGGCTAATAGTGAGTAGAGTAGAGTCAGAGTCAAAGGATATTTGATAATAATTTAATCCTATTTGAGATAACCTCCAAAATGCTTACCTCAAGTCTGAGCCACAAATGCAGTGATTCTCAACTTTGGTCCAAACTTTGCAATTATTGGTCGATTGACTCAACTTTTGTTTGATTCGACAATTTTAATGAAACCCAGTTTTCTGGGATTATTATGAGTCGTCTGCTAACCAAATAAGAGCCCAAATCGTGAGAACACTTTTATTACAGTTATGTCACTTATGTCTGATATTTGTCATTAAACTCATCTTTCAATTGTCTCTCACTTTAAGCTCGTATTTAAATTGCATTCAATTTACTCCCGATTATTGCCTATACTTAATATTGCATTACTTTTTTGCATTACTTAATTGCAATTTTTTGATTGGCTGCAGTTAGCAAAGTAGCAAGGTGATTCACATTGCATTCCATTGAATTTACTTTTTCATAAGTTAATGCAATTAATAGAAAATGAGATGAAACTGAAAATGAGGTCAAATGCAAATCTGAGTGATCTTGAAATGTGGGGACAGTAGTCAACAGAGTAGTCAACGGTTGTGCCAAGAAATGAGTCTTTCTATAGAAACCAATACTAAAAGGCTTAACGTTTTTAATCGTTTAATTTGAACTCAATTTCAAGTTTGAAAGTTTGAAAAATGACTAAACGGATGATTACTCAGACAGAGCTCTCATCCAATCACTATTCAGGTCCAGATTTTTGCCATTTCTGACGATTACGCAAAACTATTTCAAAATTTTTTTTAAAGTATCGCACGATTACTCACTTGATAACAACTTGGTGATCTATTCATAATTTCTCGTTTACACTTACCATTGTCCAAATATCTAGTCTTTTCTGCCTATCAAGATCAATTTAAACATTATTAATTATTAAATTGCTTTAATTTGGTCACTAATAGTTAATAAATAATGATTGCTAGTTAATTAGTTGTTCTGGGTAAATGTTTTTCAAATGAAAACCTTAAATCATTACAAAATTCCTATGAATTGTTCTTGGTCTTCGAATCTAGATCTTCGAAAATAAAAGACTTGAATAATAAGAAATTTGTTTGAAACAAAAAATTTTGATAACATATTTGATCATTCAATAGCATAGAAGTAGATAGAGTGGGAATGAGCTAGGTTCAATAAAACAATGAGTGGCACACAATTTAATTTAGAAATATTGGAGTCAAATATTAATATAATACTCATATATATGAGTCATATATAAGGCTTTGTTTAATTTGATTGATATTATTGTAATAAATGATAATTAGATGAAAGACTGTGTATTGAATGCGAGACTGAATGCCAGCTCTGGTCGCCTATCGATGCCTCTGACCATTGCCACCACTTCACAAGAATCCACAAAAACTGCTTTTTTCGATATCAGGGTTTGTTTGATGCGATCGATGCCTTGGGGACAGACACCACGGGACGCGTCTTCGATAATAACTGTTCGATATCCAGATTCGATTGCATCCAAAGCCGAAGAGCCGACACAGATATCGGTAGCGATTCCGCAAATATAAACATCAGTTATATTAAATTCCCTCAACTTTTGGTTGAGATCTGTTTGACTCAGTTTCTGGTTATCCCAAAAAGCAGAGTAACTGTCGATACGAGAGTTCGTTCCCTTAAAGATGTGAATCGAGTTATCACTTATCTTAAGGTCGGAATGAATTTGTGAGCCCCACGTCTGTTGAACGCAATGAGTTGGCCATAACTTCTGTTCCATTTGTGGCGGACCTTCAAATATGACGGTGTCGTAGACCTTGATATCATTGTCACTATTGTGACACTCGATTGTCTTGAATTTTCGAATATGTTTGTTGTCGTAAAAGGAAATGTGGTCCTCTGGATGCCAGTCCTGAGTGTAGACAATACTTTCAAAGGGCACGCTATCAATCAAAGTATTAATCACAGGAATCACATCTTCTCCGTTATGTCCGGACGGACACTGATTTATAGCCAAAGAACCGGTGATAAAGTCATTTTGGACGTCAATCACAATGAGTGCGCTCTTGGGTTCGAGTATTACTTTAACCCAATTCCACATTAATTCAAATTCTTTCCATCCGATTATCTCATCCTTATTGGTGTCGAAATGTTGGAACAGATCTCTCTTCCACTGCAGAGGTATTTCATATGATTCCTCTTCACTGTTAACAAAAAGTGATTCTAAGAGTCCAACGAATGACTCGTAAGTCAATCCGTTAGCAGAAGAATCGGAGAAATGGTTAAAACATATTTCGGACATTCTCTGGACTTCACCAAAAGTATTACTCTTTAGTGACGAAAAAGAGAAGTTTTTTTTAGAATCAGAGGAGTCACACATTTTTGTTAATTTCTCTTTTAATAAACTTTTGGAGAAGAGTTAGAATTTGAAATTTCAATGAATACAACACCAAAATCATTAACAGTTTTAATGAGAGAAACTTAACCTTTATTTACGGCCACACCTTATGACTAATTATTGATCAAAGGGTACGAGTATTGGAAACAATACCAAACCATTAATCTATTTTTGTTTCGGTCACTAAAAACTATAGATTCCGGTTCTTTATTAATGCTTTTAATACTCAGAAAAGTTATTAAATCAATGTATTGAAAGTCACGCACAACACATATATTCTTCACATTTGTTGCCTAAACCACTGATTTACTGAAATTCACTTCAAATTTCTTAATTTTCAACAAATCACAGGTTTTAATGCCTTAAAATTTAAGTCTTAAATGAATTTAAAATCGGATATATTTATAATTATCCAGGGACGTCGAGAAAGGGACGTCGATAAATTACACCGACTCATGACTATGATTATTGATCTCGATTTATTAATATTATTTCAAAGGGTGACTCAAGAATAAGCATGCAAATATATAGCAAAAAACATCGGATTTCACTTTCTGCCCACACTGGATATATCCAAGGGGCTATTCTCACTAACCCCTCATTTCATTAGGTAAACAGAATCAATTGCTCTCTCTCTCTCTCTCTCTCTCTCTCTCTCTCTCTCTCTCTCTCCTCCTCCTCC
>JAQGBD010001716.1:0-13755 GCA_034698165.1 Punctoribates punctum | reverse complement strand
ATGCTTGGCGGCAAATTTTTACCTTGGTCCCCCCTTTGATTTTTTTGGAAGGCTCGTAAAAAATCTACCCCCCCCCTTTTGCTCGGGAAAAATACCCCACTCTAAGAAAAAAGTTTTGTCTTACCCCCTGACTGAATGTGCATGGGCATCACTTTATAACTGCATAATTTATAAGTTAACTGAGAAAAGATTGATTGAGTTTATATGATGTTCTCTACAGCCATATGGGGACACAAATCAGGCCATTATATCGACTCATGTAATCCATTCAATTCAATGGATCCATATTCACATGTTTTCCATTATATTTTTCATTCCAAATGTAAAAATGGGGTTATTTTTAATGTCATTTAAATGATTTTTTTCTGACAAACCATTAATTATAAATCAATTAGTTTTAGCTTTGAATAAAGTTTTTGAAATTTATTCTAATTTATGAGCAAGAGTATTATTGAACACGAGATGAAAGAGGCCGATAGTGTTACTCAAGACTACTGTTGCCCATACATAATGAAAATGTAGCCAGTTAAAATCTTTCTAATTATATTTTATGTCTACTTTAAAAGAGCAGCATTTTTGGAGCGAGTATTTTAAAAGGTGAGATACAAAATAATTTCTAAGAATCCATAACAATATTCAAGAAAAGATAAAAAGGTCTTCAAATGGTTGGCTTAAAATCATTTAACAAATTGGAAAAGATATGAATTGAAAGCTTTAAATACTTGGCAACGATTTTAGACAAGAAAATAGTTGGCCATCAAAATAATGCCGCAGAGAATAAATATTTGAAGCAGTTATGCGATGAACAGCACAACAGCACAGGTGTACCAAAAACGCGTACAAAAATATTTTCAATAGAATTGATAGCATTGACGAACATTTATACCTCTGCCCCGAGTCTTACCAAAAGACTAACATTTTTTTGTTTAGAGAAAAATACTGAACAGAAAAATGTCTCATCTTTTGTGCCCTTTTTATGATTCAGTTTATCCGACGTATTAATGACTGCCTTTATTCAAACCTATACACAGAATAGAGGAGCGGCTGAAGAGGACTCGCAATAATTGATTTACGTGAATGACGATCCAAATTCCTCTCAAATGAATATATGAATGAATGATAGGGAGAGAGGGAGGGAGAGAGAGAGAGAGAGAGAGAGAGAGAGAGAGAGAGAGAGTCTTAGTTATAGTCGAATATTCTGCATATATTCTATGCAAGATTAGACAGAATGAGAGCTACCAACCCATATCCGGGGAGGGAATGCCTCTAAATTATATACTACTTAAGAAATTATTGATCAAAAAGGAGACCAATCCATAAGCGATTGCATCGAGAAATCGATAACGTCTTAAAAGTTTAATTATTTTACGAGTTATTAAAAATTTATGAAACAATAGATTGGTTTAAATTCTAGTTTTGAGGTCAGCCACAGCTAATCGTGTCATTTGTGGTACAAAAACCCACACAATAGTGATTCAGTTGAGTATCCGAAGCCAACCACAATCTTCCGCTCAGACCTTCTATGAGTGCATTTCTTGGATGCGTCCCTCTATTGCACTATTGATCTTGCATTACATTAGAGGAAATACATTTATGGTCGTATCCTCACTAACATCACAAATCATAAAAAGGACTTTTGCTCAAAGAATGACAAACTATGCCATCACTAAAACTCAGAATATATTTCTTTATAAATGGCACACACTTTGAAGATCATTGTACCAGAGCATTATATGAGGACATTACCAGAGCAGTGCACACCACAGTTTTCATTACTATATGGCTATAGTTTAATGTGTTTACGGATTTTTTGTCAAATATTTTATTTTTCAGACATATTTCCAACAATTTTTCAATACTTAAAACGCGATTTCAAAACATTTTCTTTATTTCTGAGTCAATAAATCAAAATTAAATTTCGAGAACTTTTGGGCGAAAGTTGTGCTAATATTTTGATAAATAGGCTCTCATTCAGTGGAAAAAAATATGTGCAAAATATGTGCAAAATAGATGTTTTGCTATAGATTTCGATAATCTGATCAATAGGTTGTCTATGGAGAGGAAGAAGTGATCAAAGCGTTCATTCAATTGTATTAGTCATCAGTGAATTGTAAGCCATTGTACGGCAAAACCGAAACCACACAACAATTATCTTTTATGAAGTGCTGATGCATTAAAAGCCATTTCACGGACAGAAAGTTAGACAAAATAAGCATCACGTGACCTCACCTAGGTATTGTGCTCTCTGAAGGTCAGGTGTCTGTGCCTTAGTTGAACACTGTATTCATGAAAGAGGAGAAGTGCGCCCCGAGTCATATGGAGAGAATGAGCTTTGGCTTATGTCACAACTAATAGCCGGCCCTCAGGGAGGGGATGCCTCAGTTTAAGGCGTCGCACATTCTGCCAGCGATGGAAGTTCTCTCTACTGATGGTTTGGCTCATTCCACAATACCTGTCCGATTGATCCCAGTCTGAGTCAGAGCATTTTTCGTCAGTGAAAAAGTTTGCACAGAATAAAGGCAAATGTGTGGGCCTTCCACTTATTAAAACTCTCCCCGATTTAGGGCTAAAGCATTGACTAATATCTCTGTTACACAACCGAACCATTTGTGAACTGAGAGCCAAACAGCGGTCTTATAGAGTGAGAGACTCTCAGACTCAGCACAACCACAAAACTTCAGTTTCTTCTTTGCCTTCAGGTATAGTGAATGTTATTTCTGTGAAATATAGCTCCGGCTGTGTGTTAGACCCGATCTCTTCTATTGTTTGCTCCCAACTCATCGACAATCATATGTCTCAGATATGACACAATTAGCCCATAAAATGACTAATGAAATGACGGACTTTCATGACGTGAGTAAACTTCTTATCAAACTTTCCATATATTAAATCATTATTTCTGTTAATCAAATCTAATGAAAACCCTATTTATCAGATGTGGCAGGACATTGAGAGTGTCCTCCTCGTCAATGAAGGCTCACAGATAGTGCCCAATTCTGAAACCCACCGCTATATTCTTCAACAGTCTGTTCTTCAGCCACAGTCTCAGCCACAAAGTCATCAACAGTTGAACTCAAATGATATTTATGTGAAACAAGAATTCAGTCAAATAAAGACTGAATACGAATATCATCCAAACGAGTCATACGAACAGTCGGTGCCATACGTGGAGAACAACTACTGCAATGTTTCTCAATGGACGGCACCGAACAGCACAATACAGTGCCCACAACCGACTCCACAAATGGGTTCTCGTATGGTCCACAGTGCCAAAGATCCGATGCTTTGGGTGCCGTCATCTCAGGCACAGACACAACAAGCGAACGGTCAGACAAACTATTACTGCGACCAATACGGCAATACATACTCGCACTGGAATTCAGGCCAATATCAATATAGTAAGCCATCTGTAGCCCAGTCCCTATCCCACTGCCAAATATCGCCGCCGGCTTCTCCTGAGAACCAGAAACAGCACTGCTATCAGACAAACACTATTAGCAGTAATAGTGATGTCGTTTCCAAAATTCCGATCCAATTCCAAAACAAAAACTTCCCTTCAGTAGCGACGACGGCATCACATAATTACACTCCCCCGACATCCGTCCCCTACATTAGAGGGATTGTCACTCCGCCGGCCTCTCCTCACGTGGATCTTCAACACTATAATTCGCCTCCGAATCAGTACACTTCACTCCATCAGCCTTTGTCTGCCATCAATCCAATACCCGATTCCATACCAATACCGGTCCCTAAACGAAGAGGAAGGCGAAGCACTGGTCGAAAGAAAGTGACACATCATTCGTGCTCTTATGACGGCTGTACGAAGACCTACACTAAGAGCTCACACCTGAAGGCGCATCTGCGGACACATACGGGCGAAAAGCCTTATCAGTGCAATTGGAAGGGTTGCGGGTGGAAGTTCGCCCGAAGCGATGAACTCACCCGACATTTCCGCAAACACACCGGCGATCGCCCGTTTCAGTGCCGGCTCTGCGAGAGAGCCTTTTCCCGGTCAGACCATTTGGCACTCCATATGAAACGACACTCAACTCTTTGAAGATACTGAAAGTACTCAATCATTGGTAAACTTCTGTTATTATTCATCAATAGATAAGCCATTTATTCATTGCATTCATTGACAAAATGATCGATTGTTAAGACTTATTGTAAATACAAATACAAGTCGTGTATAATATAGATATTAATATTTTCTTTTATAATAAGTTATCCCAAACTCTCTGTTATTCTTATTTTTTGCTCTCTTTTGAAAACTTAAATTATTTTGAGTTCATTGCAAACCATTTTTCATTTGCGGTTCGTCTTGAAGTTGACTCAAATTAATAGCTCCTCTTTTATTATAAACCCAATGATATATTACAACTCCTCTTATATACCAGTCTTGAGTTAATTTTCACAAATACTCTGACTATGATTTTTCAATTTTAAATTATTTTTATTGCCTCTCTCTCTCTCTCTCTCTCTCCACTTCTCCCTACCTGTCTTCCAGTAATGAACTGTAAGTTTTAGTACTTTTGAGTCTCAAATTTCAATAACGAAAAAACGGCAAAAAACTAAGCCTTCATTTGAGAATAATTTCAAAATTGAATGCTTTCGTCAATTTATCTCATATTTAACGTTCCTATAGTTGTATAAAAATATATATATTATAATATAAAACTCAAGCGAATAGACTGCGAGTTAGAAAAGCTGAACATCGAATCGATGATAAACATCAGAAACCTTTTGTGTTTACATTGTTTGCCTTTAATTTAATTTCTATAATATATTGTTCGCCTTTTTATGGACAGTATGTAGAGATTAGACCTGTCTTATGATATAATCTGTTCAATACATTCAATATTATATTAAGTTATTCTCCACTCAATTGGATGATTGCACGCAATGTTCGCATTCACTCACTCTTTGTTAATATTATGTGATTTTCATTTGTATTACTCTTCAATTTAAATGTAATTTCGTTGTAATCCTTGTGTAGAAAATATGGTATTTTTCATACATTACCACAATTTGAATAATAATTTTTTTTGCTGGAAATAAATGCAATTTTTATGAGTGTATGAAAGAAATATTTTTGTTCTTCAAATTTAACAATAAAATTGAGTTAAAAAGATTTTGGAAAAACACTTTGGATTTAATTAGAATTTTATGCCAACAAAACAATAGATTATTATTTGATTTGAATTGAAAATCGAAATTTAAGCCGAAAACTATTGAGGATATGAATGAGAATTAATGCTATGAAACGCTTTTCACTTATTCTTATAATTAGATCGATTGAAATCTAGGATAATATTATCATAAATAGCGAATAATTGATTGTCTGCTCTGTAATTATGCTGTGCTTCGTATAATTGAAATGAAAATTTAATTTATTTCTTCGCAACAAAACCAAAAGTATTGTCTAATCTGTGCTAAAGTTGTGTCAAATCTGTTGAAAAAATTGAAAATCGATTTTCAAATTATACCCTTTTATGTGATTTGAATTCATTCTGCAAATGAGAAGTGATTATCGATTAGAAAAATAATTGAAACCATTCCTCACTTATTGAACGCTTTCTTTGATTTCATTCAATAATTTTATTGATAATTATATTTATAATTATCTGATTATTCTTCGAGAAAATCTAATTTCTGACACAGAATTCAAATTCTCAACAATAGGTTTGAAAATCAGATATCGATTGAACTGAAAAAAGAAGAATTTGTTCGACATTTAAGAGGATTTGGTTTATCGGTTGTTTGCTTCGGTTTTTTTCAAATAATTTCCAATAAAAAATTGTCAGAACATTATTGGTGTAAACTTTAAAGGATATAATGAAATGATCGGGTATTCCAATGGCTTCAAATAAATTTAGATGAATAACTTAATCAAGTTTTTTCTTCTACACGGCTTTCATAAAAGCAAAAACATTGACAAAAGATTAGGTGTTTTCTGGTTATATCGCTTTCGACTCTCAACTCAAAAGTCATAAAATAAAGTCAATCGACAGAAGCGGAGGAAAGCGTTCAATGATTGATGTCTTGAGTCGTCCAAAAGCAAGAAACAGATTATTAAAACATTGATTGTCAACAATTATTTGATGAAAAATGAACTTTTATTTAATCAAAAATAAGAAACAATTTTCAATTAATCCTAAGTATTCACAAAAAGTATATATTTTTGAATAAATTAAAAAATATTTTTCGCTATCAAACTACTAATTAATGAAAATTTAGAGTAAAAATAAAATTATGGAGAGTTTTGTAAATGATTATCAGGAATATTATGGTATTCCTCACAAAAAACTAAAATTAATTTATAAATATATATAACTTTTATTGATATAAATTTAATGAATCAAAAAATACTTTTATTCCATAATCTCTTAAAAATCTTAAAACATTTTCACATCGAATGACCCGAAGCTGTAATACATTGACTTTAAAAATGAATAATTTTTATATTTATTTATTAAGCATTAGTTTGGACTCAAAAATAATATTAATTCGTTTGAAGAGAAATCACTTTTTGATTCATCAAAAGTCTCGACGAAGAGTCCAATGGAAGCAAAAGTCATATTAAAAATAATTTATAAATTAAATTCTCGACAATATTTCTAAAATATGTAACCGTTTTCGCTATTAAAAGCTGATTAGTTCTTATCACAAGAATCTAATTTTATTCAAGGGATGTCCAATAGGAGGGAGTGTTATCCTCAGGTCTTAATTATTAATTTATCCAGGATTCGCTTGAAATTAAGCCGGATTCATTTTGAATTTACAGAGGTGATTGATAACTCAGTCATTAAATTAGTCCATTGTGCTGTGCTGTGCAATATTGTTGCTTTCTTATGTTCGCCCACATTGGCTCAAATGGTTTCAGGGTAATTTTTATTAGAATATCATAAAAGTTAAATAGATAATTCATATTTTACACTAACACATGATGTTCCACTTCGTTGATAGCCAAGGGATATAAAGTAAATAGCTCATTTAAGCTTTTTCGGCGGTCACCCGCATCTAAAGTTGGATCTACCTTGGTCATAACTGGTTTTACTTGTTTTTATACAAAATTCAAATTTTGCTCGGTGTGAAATTCTCTCCAATGAGTAGAATGTTTATTAGTCTGGTTTCCGGTGGACGAACCCTCGTCTCAGTCTAATATAGATTCTGCGCCACTTCTCGGACAACCCTCTCTCTCTCTCTCTCTCTCTCTCTCTCTCTCTCTCTCTCTCAGCATTTAATAAGGGTTTATCTCGAAATTAATTTTCAAATTTAACGCTTTTCATTCATTTAATAAAATGCTCTTTTAAAGTGAAAAATTGGAAATATTCGAAAAAGAAGGCAAAAGTCTAATAATCGAGTTTATGATTCATTACATTTGGATCGGAGGCAACGCAGGGAACGTGTCTGTGATTTGTGGCCCTAATTAAAAAATATTTTATAGAATTTTTTCAAGACTTATGAATGAATGAAAGTTTTTGGAACCAGTTTTTTGATACTTGAAAAAAGTCTATACGTTTTAGAGTTATAGAGAGAAGAAAAATATGAGAGACATAGACATAGATTGGATCGGAATCACGACTAGTAATTCATAGCAGCAATTGTATGAATGAAAAGGCGTGTCCCTTATCAATGAAATGTTTGTCCAAAGAACGCAATCCTATGCGTGAAATATTTGGGAATTCACTGACAAATGGCAATACATTATATCCAATGCTCTGATCACTAGCTATGAATCGATCGGAATATTTCAAGAATTTCTTCCATTGAATGACTAAAATTCGGCTCACATTCAGTCATTCAATAGATATATAATTTCATTGATTTCTTTTTGTTGAGAACTCCGGACAAACATTGAAAACACTAACAAAAGAATATTGAGTTCAATGAAAGAATTCATTGATATCTGAGTTTAAGTTATTATTTAAACTGATTATAGTTATGAAGAAGAAAATCAGTGCAAAACAAATAAAATTTCTCCACAAAACAGATTAATTATCGATATCTCTAATTTAAATTCAAACTATTCCCGGTTATTATTTATTCAAATATTAAAAGTTCATCGTCTGATAAACATCATGATCATTTTTCAGTGAACAACAAACAAATAAATTGTATTCTTTGCTAATAATTATATTTTATTTAAGGAAGTGATTTGAACGAAGACTACTCTGTATTCGCAATCATTTCATTATAACTGACTCCGGTATTAGTCTTAAATAATGCAGTTTATGATTATTAGCCAATTCTCCCAACAATTCATTTTTCGTAACGTTATTACAATATTCATGAAAAGCTAATTAATTTAAAACGAATATCTCAATAAACCAGTAAAAAAGCCTTTTCTTCTTCTTCTTCTTATTTTCGTCTCAATATTCTGATAGAGTGTGAAATATTGTATAGAATTTGTAGGTTTAGATGAAAACTTTGATAATAAACCGAATCATATTTAAAATGAAGAAACTTTCACAAGAAATACATCAAAATTTATTGAAATAAAAATTATTTTCAACAACTATTTCAGACCTAAGAATTTGAGTGGGAGTGGAGTCAGGAGAGAGAGAGAGAGAGAGAGAGAGAGAGAGAGAGAGAGAGTCTTATCGAGTGCTGTCCCGATGCGTGTGCCTTATATCAGGTCTGATATAAAAATTTTGACTTATATTCTCATTAGTTATGGATTTCATTTGGCCACAACTCAAAAGTGTTTTTCTTGTTTGAAAAAACTTTTTTTTCATTCATTTCGTTATCAAAAATTAAGTTTTCTTTTTTTGTGCCGAAATTTTTCGTTCAATTTTTTCAATCTCAAAGAGACAGATAAAAAATATGGCAAAAATTTCTGTGGGTTTTGATAAGTTATAAGCAAAAAGTAAAATATGAAGAAACGAAAAAAGTGGTCAAAAGTTTTCTTCTTTTTCTCATTAGATTTGAAACAAAACTGAATTATTGCGTTCATAAACTCAAAGAGAAATTCCTATTATTTTTCATTTCTAACATAAATCCAGTTTTTGTCTCAAAAGAAAATACAATTTTCTACAAAATATTTTCAATGCGTGTGACGTGTCTTACAAACGTCTGTCCCAATGAGCCATCAATTATATCACACACTCCTTAAAGTAACAAAAATAATAAATGGCTTCAGGTGTCGATTCTGCCATTCGATCGCACAGCCATTGATTCTGATTAGTTTATGTGCTCTCACTTTGTCTGTGAAAAATCTCATCTGACTGTGTCAGGGCAACTCATCATGGCAACTTTCCCCAAATGTTTATCTCATATTTTCATAGACATTAAATAAATTATAGCCAACTGTTTAAAAATAGATCTCTCTCTCTCTCTCTCTCTCTCTCTCTCTCTCTCTCTCTCTCTCTCGCAGGAATTCCGAGATTAATTGAGAAAATCTGTTGATGTCTCAAAATAGGACATTGATTCCAAGTGTGAGGTGACCAAGCTCAGATTAATTTTGATGGAATCTCCAAATGGTTTTGATATCATTTGACGTCTGATTTTTCATTTAGTAAATATCTTAATATCAATATTGCATTTATTGGCTCCAATTGAGTGCTAATTAAGAATATTCACTAAAATCTGAGCGAAAACTGAGAATTTCTCCTCAATTAGAGGTATAGAGAAGTGATTAAAACGATTAGAAGAGTGTCAGACAGACTATCGCTTAGTTTATTGCTTATAAACACGTTTTACGGGTTTTCTCTCAAACTCAGTAATGATTTTCTAATATTCTGTCGATTATTAGACATCTATTTAATCAATTAAAAGTGAAATTTCAAAGAAAATCACTTTAAGTGGAATTTGAAATCAGAAACACTAATGTATTTGAATTGATTTCAGAGGGAATCCGGTTATTATGGATTGTTTAGAAACAAAATAAATTCAATTTCTATCAAATGTTTTGAACGGAGAAAAAGTTCACAAATTTAATGATACGTTCGTTTGCTCTGAAGCCCAGAATTAATTGGAAAGGATTTCAAATTAATGTATATATATATTGAAAGAGTTGTTAAGAGGACTGAATTAAATCTAATTTAATGATGAAAATCGTCGAAAAATCAAATAAATGGATTAATATTGATATTAAGAGTTTTCTCAATCAAAGACTATTAAGATTTCAAAACTATTGCAATAAATTTAAGGCAAATAAAAGAGAAACAAAAAGAGTTTAAAATTATTTGAAGTTTACGCCTAATCTCGAATCAAATCCTATAAAATAGATTTAATTGAAATTTAAAATTTTAAAAGAAACAAAATAATTGATATATTTGTGAAATCGAGTGGTTGTCGTCAATTTTACGGCAGTTTTACGATTAATATCGAAATAAAACTCTTAATTAAAGTTAAGAAAAATGCTTCGAATTAGTCGTTAAGTTTTCTAATTATGATTTCCATATAAGAGTTGAATAATCTCTTAACTGTTTAATATTCAATCGACTTATCATTAAATTTAGTGACAAGACTACTCTTTAACATCATTTCAGACATAACTGAATTACAAAACTCTTAACTTTTTTCAAGAATTGATTTGAAGTTATATTTAAATCAATTAATACCCGAATTAATTAAAATAATAGAAAACGAAGAGTAATTAGGGGTCGACCGTTGAACTGCTCCTCAAAGCAAATAATTTATAGACTTAGGAGAAGAACATATAAATTAAATGTTATTTAAAAACTAATGAAAGAGTAAACTACTTGAGTACTGTCCTCTCGATTCCGTCATTTAATCGACAGAATGTTAGACTAATGAACATTAAATCTTTAAATCCAAACAAAATTATGTTTTTAAAGTCAGAGATAACCAAAGGGGACCCAAAACTTCAAATCATTTTGAATAATAGTAATCTTGGTCAACAGGTTTGCCATCGCAGACATAAACACTCTCTACAAAGTTATCTAGCATAATTTCGATGATATATTTTATTGACTTACGATTGTAATAAGAGAAAATTGTCTTTTGTTCTAGCTAAAATGAAATCAAATTGAATAATTTCATATTCAAAAATTACCTCGATTATGATTAGGATTAATCTTTGCATTTCTCAGATTTTTTTGTACCCATTAATTAATATGTGATTTTACTTTCGTTTGAACTGAGTTAGATGAGCTTGGTTATGTTTTCGTATTGAGAGTTTCAAAGTCAACCTTTCCTTAAGTTTTAATGACTTTTCGACTAATTTATGAAAAAATCGTAATTTTATTCCTCAGAGTATTTGTTGAATTCGTGTCATTAATCTCTTTATTGATTAAACTTTGATTTAAATTCTGTTCTCCAAAATTTAAGAGCAATTAATTTTGACAAAAATTCTTTCGCTAACCATTGGTTCCAAACATTTATAAGTTATGACTCAAAGTATGAATCGTTGAAAATAAGTGGAAAATAAATAAACTTTTCTGAAGTCATTTAATTGCTTAGAATTCTTGAACTCCAATATCAATATGTTTTGAGACTCACACGCGATCTGACCATTAAGTGTCGTATTATTTTCAAAATCAATTATTGATAAAAATCTTCTACCAATTGCTTTGTCTTAGAAGACTTGGATTAGCTCTTCTTCTTCTCATCCATCGAAAAGTGACGACAATTATTGATTTGATTCAATCGATTTTTAATAATATGTCTATTAGTCGAAAGTAAACAATCATTTGTTTGTATCTATTGTTTCAATCTTTGCTTTGGTCAGTGGGAAGATTCGTGCAATTGAACATGCTAATTGACAATTTAGTGGAGACAACCGCTACACTCGAACACAAATTATATAAAAATTCGTTGAAATTTGATTTTTCCAATTATTGACAAATTGTTAGCATTTTTCAGACTACAGTTCGTTAATCGTTTTTATTACCAAAAATCAATTAATATTTTATATGTTTTATCACTTTTTCACTAAAATTTTTATGGTTTTTCCAAAATCCGGGCATAGATTTGATGAAACATTCTTGAGTTAGATATGAGTGTTCGCAAATTGACCAAGACTAATATTGATAGTTTAATTGCCTGAAAATGGTCTGTGAATTGTTTGACAAATAAAATATATTAAATCATAAGTAAAGATAAGAATTCGCATAATATTCAGTAGACGTGACTTAAGGCCTAAATTGACTGCAAATTAGCGGTAAGTTTGAGATAGAGATCAACAAAAGAGATAATTGTTTAAAGAAGTCTCAAAAATATAAAACCATATCTTTAGCCACAAACCAAATACTAAATTCTTTCGCAGATTTAAGAGTCGATAGAAAGTAAGTAAAAACACTATAAATGTTATTTTGGATAAAAGGCGACCAAACTCTGCATGAAATATATGTATTTCATATGAAACACTTGAAAATGTGGTTATCTATTATCTTATTATAGAATGTATTTGAAAAATCATAATTTTAAAACATTTGACACAAAATAAATTTATTTATACATTGGCTGATGTTTTGCTAACTATAAGCCATTCATTTTCTTAGATATCGCGACCACTCAATACATGTATCATAAGCTCAAAATGAGGTGCCTTTAATGGGCACCGGCAGCAGACACTCGTCACAGGCAGAGACACCGACCGATGCCGGTCCCTATCGTTTATAATTGGAGTGTCAGAAAAAATGAAAAAATGGTCCGCTCTTTGCGTGATATGTCTAATAAATATTTGAGACCAACACTCGCGTCGATAATGAACTCAATTCGAGTTATTTTCTCAATTAATATACATTGAGTGCAGACTTTTTTCCTCTAAAAGAAACTTTAATTTCGTTTAACACGAATCAAAATATTTCCAACAAATATAAAAACGTCTCTAAAAATGTCTTCATTTGATTATACAAAAGGTCTCCAAAACTTATATTCAAGTCTATACTCATCTGGTTTTGCGATTCAATGGATTGAAACTGAATTTTATTTCTTTCTTTCAAAGAGTATTTTCAGACAATAAATATTCGGAATATAATACTCTTTTACAGACTAACAAAGTTTTGAGACGTTTTTAAATCAAATAAAGAGTAAGTCAATCAATATTATGGAACTCCTCTTTAGATTAGAACAAATTTTCTAATATTTTTAGACAAATTAGTTCACTTCCAAACCTATTCAAGTTGATGACCGAGGTAACACAGTAATATTAGAAATTAGAATATAGTAATTAGAACATGATCTTCACTTTTCTAATGAATCATTCGGTCCGTTGGCATTATCTAGAATAAAAATAAAATTTATTCTTTCACTCATTTGAGAGTAAATATTACTGAAATTTATTTCCAAAACTATAGGGGTTTTTGAACAATGAATTTATAGATATCGAGGCAAATAATTTCAACAAAAAGAGCAGAAAATAATTTCAATTAATTAAAGTCTGGAAAACATTTGATTTGTTGTAAACGAATAAACTAATAGAATCGGATAATTAGTATTCTTTGCCATAATTTCTCTAATGATTTGTATTCTGCTCTCAATTGAGAATTATTTTCAGACAAAACAAAAATAGTAAAATAGATTTTGTTTTTGATTTATAGAGAGACTAATTGTCAAATAAACTAGATATATTTAAGAATAAAATATTGCTTTCACATAATTAGTTGATCAAGGCAAGGAATAAACACTTCTAACGCCATCGAAGGACAAATATCTTTTTAGTAGGGATGAAAATTTCAGTGAAACTTTGAAATGAGGTGAAAGTTTCAGCGAAATTTTGCGAAAAAAGTGAAATGTTCATTTTTTGTGAGAACAATCAAAAATAATAACTAAATAATCATCTATTCT
>JAQGBD010001715.1:0-13767 GCA_034698165.1 Punctoribates punctum | reverse complement strand
TGATTTAAATATCGATAAAATCTTATATCAAAAGTATTTTTGTGAATATATTTATTAAATTCAAATGAAATAAATAATAATAATAATAACGAAAACGTGAAGACTTGAAGCCAACAAAACTGTCAACAGATTTGAATCATTCATTATCTTAAGTGTTTCAAGAATATCTATAATTAGCAAGATGCAACTTGACCGAAATTTGTATTAACAACCTATTTTAGAACTTTTGAATGAATGTATGAGCAAGCTTAACTTTCTGAATAGCAGTGTTTAAGTCATTCATTCATATTCAACAAAACATAATTCAATAATACTTTGTTTTCGACTAAATTTAAAGAAATTTTATTTTATTGTTTGAATCAGTGATTCTCAGACTGTGTTTGAGGAGTGGGTCACACATTAAGTGCACAAATTATTGCCTCTATTATTATAACTTATAATTTAAAATTGTTTTTATTTCAAAACTTAATTTATTTTTTATATATTTTAATTAAATGTTTATATCCAGAGATGCGTAAGAGTTGGGCAATGATTGGGGCAATGATTGGGGCAATGGTTGGGACAAAACTTCTAAGCTATGCTTTTATTGGATTTCTATCATTTATTAAAGGATTACAAATATAAAGTGATTTGCATTTCAAAAATTTTCATTCAAGATATGAAAAAACAAATAAAAGTTATTCTTAATAACTTTGTAAGTAAAATCAAAACAGGTTTGTTCAGTTTGCTCAGGGCCATTTTCAACTCAGACGGATCTTTAAAAAAGTATTCAAAGTTCTAAAAATAAATGACTTGAAAAATGATGTGAAACCGAATCCAAACATTATTTAAAAACTAATATTCAGACAAAGGAAATGGATATAAGTGTTGAGTCCGACAAACGATTGGATTTTATTCGACTGAAGACAATCGCTTTCAATACTGGTATCAAATTCAATAAATCGACAGAAAATTCACTTTCAACTCATCTTTTGTCTAATTATTCTTATTTTGAAAAATGTCTGAATAAGAGAAAATTAAAGAGAATAAAAGAGAGAAAGTATAGCTTGATCATAAATTAGCAAGGCCATTCTGAATGCCGTTTTCATCATTAATGTTTAAACTATTGCATCATTTATTTCTATTTAACAATTTTTGTTTAATTTTTGATAAAATATTGGAAATTATGTCATAAATTGATAATTAAATTCGATTATCAAAATACTGAGTCCTTTAATCAGTGAATGAATTTGTAAATGTCTGGCAATGATTGTAAGGCCAATAGGGGACCAATAGGGGGACAGCATATCATATGTCTGTATATCTGTCCAATCAATGCATTCAATCACATGATTATTGAGGAAATCATTTTTTCATAACTTTCTAACATTTTTCGTCATTAATTCATGTGATATAAGGATTGATCACAAAATGCTTTTCTCATCAAATAATTCAATAAATTGATTGATTAGTCAGTGTTTAGAGGCCTTCAATGCATTCAAATGTTTTATTTAAATGAACTTTCATTTAGATTATGATAACATGAAGTCAACAAAAATGCGATCAAACGTAATATAACGCAACGGAAAGGGTTTAAATAAATAGAGCACTAAATGGAGTAATCAAACGATAATACTTTTGTCGCAAATCAAGCCTTCGTTTTGTTTGCATTTTTGCAAAAGAAATAAAAAATGAGCGATAAGTTTGACAATAAATATATGAATCATATGATTGCACATCAAATAAGATTATTTGCAAATTTCGATATAATTACGATTTAACCACAAATTCATTACAAATATTTGCACAAAAATAGCCTTCAATTTGATGGCAATAAAGTGTTTAATAATGTATTGCATTTCATGCGATTTAAATATTTTCTTTGAAAACAACAGATTTGAAGTAAGGAATAACTGATAAGTGATAACAAAGACAACTAATTGGGTGAATGGTTGAAGACATACCTGAATGTCTTCCGGGGGAAAGGCCTCCGACCACAAACAACTCATACGGACAGTCTTCGAATTGGTAGTCGTTATATCTCTGAAGCAAAACATCGACCAAAGAATTGAAAGACATAACTGAAGTCAAATGGATTTCATTCATGCAAACATTGAACGCAAAAAACGATAAGAAAATCGCAATTCAAGGCTTTCATTAACCGTTTTGTTAAGCGTTCTGTAAATCAATTGATTTTTGCAAACATTTGGTTAAACACTTGAATGCGAAGATTTTCATCTAAAATATCATTTGAAATATAGTTGCAAAAGATGTTCACAAAAAATATGAATTCAAAACAAATATTTTTCAAATCAAATATTGTTATGCATTGAGTTCACAAAAATGTAGTCTTTTTTCTGGGTTTCACTTAAGCTCTAAAACATTAAATCTCTTCTCTTTTCTATTATTTTTAACGCAATGTTTATGTTATGCCTCACATAAAAGCAGCTGTTTTTCCACACAAACTACGTCCACAATAGACACGAATCACAGATCACTTGCAAGTTGTAACTCTAATTCCTTTAATCACAACCCTCTTCTATATAATCTGTAGAATCTTGGTCAAATCCTCTAGGTAACAAATATGTGATCACAATATTACTAATATTCAATAATATTTTGAATTATGTTTAAACAAAAGACATGTCCTCTCCTTTCCTCAACAAAATCCTTTCCTCATTTATAACTCTAAATATGTGATTCAATAATTTGAAAATAAAGCACTAAAACTAGTTTTCCCTTCAAATCAGATATTTATGACCAGAGATGTCAAAAATAGTCGAAATAAAGGGGTCTTATAGACACTATCAAAGTTGATAAAAAGATGTCAAAAAGTCGACAAAAAAGTCGATTAAAAATCTCCTTAGACCTAGTATCTGTCAATAGATATAGAAATAGATGTATAAGCACAAACCCTCCATAGACCTAAACCTTGTAAATTAACCTAATGTTACTTACTGATGTTACTGACCTAATAAACCTAACTTACGAGAAAACCTCAGTGGGGGAAGGGGGTGTTGTTCTTTAAGTTGGACCGAAAATTGACTTTAAAGGCTGAATTTGAGTATTTTCGACGTGATTGAGCTAATATTTTTCTGAACTAAGTTTATATTTATTTCTATCCTGATAAAATAACGAGTTTTACCAAGAAAATGCAGAGAAAAGGGCGAAAAATCGATCAAAAGTCGAAATAGTCAGTAACCCTCTAAAAAGTCGATTATAGTCGATAAAAAGTCGGAATTAAAATAACCCTTAGTACGTGGTTCGGACAGATCCGAAGTCTTAGGCCGATAGGATTCGCAGTTAAAAAGTTTTTATCGACTATTATTGACATCTCTGCTCATAAGACTTCATTAAAAATTCATCAGAATGTAATTAACTGGGAATTTGTGCAATTTTAAAAAGTATTGCAAATTGTGATAGCTAAAACAGCTGAAAAATTCACGGTATGGCAGAAGAAAAGCTTTTTATTAAAGAAAATCTTTGGGCTGAACACAAAAAAAGAAGACAAGACTTTGAGCTCTGAATGTTATATATATTCGGCTGAAAACAATGCATATAAGCTTTGGAGGAATGTCTTGGGAAGAGTTTTTAATAAAGCGAAACCAATTCACACATCCGTCACTACAACTCACTCTGTATTTCCTTCTTAGGCTCAAAACTTGAGACAAAAATAAGAACTGAATTACTTTAAGAACTGAAAGTATGCGCTCTAAAGGAGAAAATGTTTTCCATTGTTGTCGACTGTCTTTCTCTGACCTCTATTTCGGTGCCTTTTCTGACAAAACATTTTGTGGAGAAATAGATTTTTGTTTTAATAAAAATTTTATTTAAATCATTTGTCATTCAATGAAATGCAAAAACTTTGTTCTAAACTAAAAATTGATGTTTAAATTGATGGCAAACTTAAGTGAAATGCATTCGAGTGAAAGTCTTTTTCTCTGTAATTCACTTTTTTTATTCAATTTGATGGTTAGGTAGAAATGCCATCGAATGCCAATCGATTAATCATATGAGAGTATGTTTCAGAGTAGGTATGAGAGTATGTGCCGAATCTGGCGTCTCATAAGTGGTGGACATGTGGTTCACTTATATTGAATATTTGACCAAATGGCTAAAGACATACACATAGGGGAACTTTTCTAACGTTCTACAAGGTGATTCTTATATGCATTGTTGTAAGCGTTTTATGAGCGGAAAAAATAATATGCACTCTAAGGATATGAATAGTTTAGTTTGTCTCACATTTTGTGATACACTGTTCCCAGTGTTTAGAAGTCTATTACAGACATTAGATATCGTATGCTTTGCTCACCAAAGCGTAACGTTATATAACTGTAAGCAAGAACTGTATTAAGAAAAGTGGAGCCAATATATGGTATAATACACACAAAACTCATGTGTCGATCGGCATCTACGCCAACATTCACTACCATTTTTATTGATTGAAAGGGAGGAATAGATAGTTAAAAGCCTGAGCTCTACATAGAAATATAAGACAGGATCAGTTCTAAACATCAAAAAATACGTCGAAATGAAGAAGAAGTATAAGAAGCAAAAGAAAAATGTTTTTTCGACCTAAAAGTTAAAAAATCAATAATCGGAGCACTTTTTTCGGGGGAAAGTCTTAATGTTTTCAATATGCCTTCTAATATGCTTTCTCTATATATATTGAATTCGGCGCTCAGGGGCTCGAAGTCTATTGTTATTAACTGAAGAATAGAAGAAAAAATGGAAAAAGTTTTATATTATAAGTTAATTGATAGCAATAGTCTTCTGTTGCGAACGCTTGCAGTGAAAACACAAAACATACACAAAATAACTTCGTTTATAATAGAGTTGAAGTGAAGCCCAAAAAATTCAATGTAAACCGATTTTCTCGCTTTTCTGAGTAAAGCTGTGCCCAAAATACGCCCGAAAGCCTTCTATTCTTTGAATTTCGAAACTTTTTAACATAAATACATTGATTCAGTCATTTATTTTACCAGTTTTTGACTATAGAACAGGCGATGCGATAAGACAGAGGCCTGAAAATTGGTACCGAATAAAACTGTTATCACGTTCATTACAGCACATCCACAACTCCCGAACCCTATAGGAAATGGCTTTTCTATCATATAGTTTATAAGTTAAACACTGAAATTAATGTGCTTTAAGGCTAATACTGTCAAATGCAGAACAGAGTCAGAGCCGAGTAATACTCAGAATAATATCCATGAATTTCTCGACAGAAAGACAGCTAAGACTCGGTTTCGCTCATATATTAGGCACGAGTTTGAAAGTCATTTGTCTTTGTTTACTCCAATATATATAAAACGCAGTTTTCAATTGAATTTAAAGTCTATTAAACATAAAAATAAGTTATGATTCCTATGATTCTTAAATCATATATTTTATTATTATTTTCCTCCATTGAAATATGGCTCAGAATTATGAGCACAAGAAAAGGGAATAAAAATTCTTTTCATAAGAATATATCTCTGGTTCTCAAAAAGTGAATACAATTGAGAATCTGATGGAAGGAATGAATTCTAAGAGAGCTATCATTGAAGGGACCGAACGAATTGGCTCTCCGTTTGGTCTTAACTCTACTCAACTCTAATATTCAGTGAAGCGAACAAAAGTAATGGGATTATAAAAAGAGGAAAGACGTGACGCTTCTCAATGAGCGAATTGAGAGACAAGTGAACAATAAATTGGTTCCACAAAACCCTTTCCCCTATTGAAAAAACTTCCTCCTGTTGAGAATGAATATCCAGTGCTCTTACAGTGACACAACTCTTGAGAAAAATTGGTTTATTTCGAGAGATATTTCTTCTCTTATAATGAAGACTACAGAAGACTATGTAAACCATCTTTTGATAAATTTGTATTTAAGGGCAGGCATTCCCTCTGACATTCATTGTTAAAAAGTACTCCATTTGATGTAATTCATGCCATTTTGATGTCTGTCCTACAATATTGTGTTATTATATTCGTATATTTCTTTCCGATCCTTTGGATGACAAACGCGTTGTAGAGAAGAGGCTTTGAATCTGTTTGCTATCCATTTATAACTCTCTTGTGTTCTAACAGTATGTCATTCCTCTTATGGAATGTTCGGCACTCTGTTATTCCAGTGCTCATCATAAGGACATACATAACCTTAAGGCGATGGCCGGCCAAACAAAAGTGAAGAAAACGGATTTTTATGGCAAATGAATCATTAAATGAATGATTCATTGAATTACTGAACGACTGATTATTTCGTCTGTAAATCAGTTCTCAGTTCATCTTCTTATAAATGGCAGCGAATTAAACTGAGCCGGCAATTAATTATATCAATAATAGAATACATTAATACCATTTGGTATTCGTTTGGTCTGAAAAAAGAGGGAATGAGTTGTCTATCGATCTGAAAATCGCTTATATTAGCGATAAGTCGACGCCGACGACAATAATATTATATTTGAACGCATTCTGTCCCTAAATCGCGACTAAATAAATGTTCTGCGATTGTGTCGCATCTATTAATATACTCTGCCCTTCCTTTTGATGGCTAGTTTTTAGGGGCCAGCAAGGTGGTTATAGCGAAACATATCCATTGACTCTGAAAATGGCAAAATTGCCTCTTTCTCTAATTATCACAACATATATGGTATACTCCTCTCTAGAAAAGTGAGGGCAATATTCCTCTATTAGTTCGTAATTTGGTTTGATATACAAGATTTAATTGAATTCAACTAAATAACCATGGTTCAGCATTCTTTTACAATTAGTGGTTTTACTAAGCCTTAAAAACCAAACTCGTGTCTAATGATGTGCCAAATCCAATGCCCCAAAGATAGTGTACAAAATTTTGCTAGCTTACATCCCCTGAAGTTGTATGGCATGTAAGTCCTGCTTATCCCTTGTTTATGATATAAGAATTGGTTGGAAGCAATACACTTATGAGTTGGGGGTTCGGCGATAAGAATAATAGTTGTGTTGTGCGACAGCACAGACCTAAACTATGTGATCATAAACGCGTTCAAAATGTATTTTTTCGCCCTTTCCTATTGAAATCCATTATCTTTTAGAGTTGTTTCTTACGATTTTGCCCAACCATTGCATTAACACTTGATTTCAGTTTGTTTTCCTCTAATACTGAATCAAATACTTTAGTTTTCGCTAAATATCTGTTTTTTTAAAGCGAATATTCTGAGCTAAAACTGGAAAATATCAAGATCAGATATTGTTTTTGTAAATAAGCTGTCATTCAATTGAGTGATTGATTTATTGGATAATCAGTTGATAACAAAATCACTGTTTGACACAAATGGCGTTTTTCTTCCTTAATTGCAAGGATTCTAAAATCAATGAAAGTTAGTATTAATGGATCTAGGACAACAGTGTACTTAAAAATAATTGAATCGTTTAAGTTCTCTCAGTTTTCTAAGAGCAAATTTCTTTTTCAATAAACTTGAACTCATTTAAGAACATTATGTGAGGGCAGAGAACAGAATCAATTGGAATACAGTGATTGTGAGCATACGCTTACAGAATATCAACGAACAGCACCTCCTAGTGATCAATCTAATAACAATTTAAGCCTGGATCAGATTATTGATGTTTGCAGGCATTCAATATTTGTTCTGATATTATGAAGTGATGATCCACTAAACCATTCCTCTTCTCTCCGCCAGAAATCACGAATCAGTCGCTTATTCCGCTGGGAATCTGTTCTATACTTATATAATAAATATGCCTCAGAAACAGAATCGGGGAGAATAGGGTTGGCTTTGAGATAAGAGAAGCCTTTATTACAAAATCAATTTTCCGAACCAACTCTTTCAAACAACTGACCCCTAAATTACAGCTCTTCTCCGCGAATTTGAAAACACTTTTGACATGAAAATCAAATTCAATGAATAACTGTTTTATTTAAGGACCGAATAAAGAGATATAAAAATATTGATAAGAAATGAGAACACATTTGAAGTTTGCGATGATTTCAGAGATCACTGACTTTTAATGACTTATAAATCAAAGTTTAATTAGTTTTTAATTTTTCTGTTAATTATAGATAAGAAATATTGAATTGAATTCAAGCTCTCAATAAATATTATTTGATTTGTTTAAACAGATGACACGATTATTGATATCAAGAAAACCCATTTATGTGATTACTTCGGAGGACCCAAAGCCCTGGGTATGGAAAATGGAGAGATATCTGATGAGGATATCAGCGCCTCATCTGCTTATAACCTGCAGAGTGTTGGACCACAAAGTGCTCGGTTTGTACTCATCTCTCGTTTTTTGATTAAAATTTTAAATTACAGAAAAAGCTTTTCTCAGAATTGAAACCAAATTTCTTAACATTTCCTAACATTTGAAAAGAAGTGGGATTTTTGGGCAGACATTAGTAGAGATGCCTTTCCTTTAAGTTTATGTTGTCTTCCATTTATGTATTGTTTGTATCACTGATTTCAGAGTAAAGAATACTTTGAATCCCCGGCTCTGAAAATATTTTTCACAGGAAACGACGCTATCATCTCTTTTGGGGATCAGCTCTTGGAATACATAGTTTAAAATTGATATTTTATAGCATAGCTTACAAACGCTGTCTGTCCCCTCCCTTCCCTTTCATCGTCTGAAGGCTTCTCTTTTGTTTTTCTCTTATTTAAGAATTTCAATCAATGATTCCAAATGGGAATTCTCTGCACAAAAATATCGAGGCTGTGCTATGTTGTGCTCAGTTAGTAATTGAGTGGAAATATTCTTACAACTTTTTTGAATTGCAGACTAAACCGGGAGATGTCAGGCGGCGCCTGGTGTCCCTCCAAACAGCTTAATTCAATACAATCAGGCAGTGAATGGATTCAAGTGGACCTCAAAGACAAATATGTGATCACAGGTGTGGCCACTCAGGGAAGGTTTGGAAACGGAGTCGGTGTGGAGTTCGCCGAAGAGTTTTGGTTGGAATACTCGCGAGACAACGGATCCAATTGGAATAAATGGACGGACATCGACGGCAATCATGTAAGCAGTCATTACCAACATTCAGACGCTGAATAAGAATTAGACCTAGTCTCATTTAGTACAATATGTGCGTGTTTTGGGCCACACTTTGATAGATGAAAATAAATGCAAAACATATTAAACTCAGTCTTCTCTTCACTACTGTTCCTTACTTTTGGCCAAACGTTTGGCACAAAAGAAATATTGATAATCAAAATATTTTTCATAGCATAACATGTGTTTACTCGAAAACATTTTCCCACAATTTATTAGTTATTTCCCCACAAAAGAAAACAATCAGAAAATATATAACACAATAAAAGATCTCTGATTCAAGAGTTACTGACATTAGAGGGTCAGCAGTACTGAATCAGAGCCATGTTATTGTGTTTGGCATACAACTCGTCTACGAGACTATTAGTGCCGAATTGATTGTCAAAAACGGGTAATACAACACATGTCAGCTCTCATATCAATTAGAGAGGAGTCCACTATTTAGCACAACCATTGTTACCAAATTATTGCAGTCATTGAGTGCCACTCTTTAATCCCTTTCCAATTTTCATTCATTGCTTTGCATTTGAATGTTTGAGGAATTAAAGCTCTTAATCGCATAGCCATTGCCATTGAGAGGACAGGGATGTGTACGCCTTTGTTGTCTATCATTCCGATCGCACACCGAAAGTGTTTTCTACAAAAATTATTTTTGATGACAAAGCGATTCTTTGGGAGCAAAGCATCTGTGATAGTGATAGGAATGGGTAGAGCTAGTGATGTATGATTTGTGTGTGCCTTCGGTTACACAAAAGCAACACAACATAACATCATAATAGACTTTATACACACTTTTATATTCTCGAAAGAGTATTATACCATTCAATGTCTAATCCATTGGGAAATTTCACTAAACATTGTTTTTCAAACGCTTTTGCGTTAACTTCATCCCTAATATCGGTGTATATATGGGTTCAGAGCTCTTCACTGTCTAAATGTGTGACACTTTTAGCCATTAGTAGATTAACACTAATTTGAGCGAAACATTTCAGACAATCGACTCTCAAAACTATATTATATTTAAAGATATCACACTTTTAAGGGAATTAAAGCCGAATAACAATACTTAAGATCATTATTGAATCGGATATAGATTTTTGCTCTAAATCTCATTCAAAAACATATTTTGTTTCACAGAAACTGTCGGGAAATACAGACACTTATACTGTAGTATCGCATGAATTGTCGCATCCATTAGTTGGCATTAACTTAATCCGAATCGTGCCGTTCGCCGGTCATCAGAGGACTACCTGCTTGAGATTCGAGATCTATGGCTGCAAACAAAATGATCTGCCCGTCAGGTATTCAATGCCCGACGGATTCAAGAGCGGAAAATTCGGGGATTTAGTGGACATGACTTATGACGGACAACAAGATAATAACCGATACCTTTACGGAGGAATCGGCCAATTGGTTGATGGCATTAAAGGCGACGACAATTATAAAGTTAATAAAGGATTTGAATGGATTGGATGGAGAAGTAATGGCGAACCCGACGATGGAATTCAGATAATCTTTGAATTCGATGACTTCGAGAACTTTACTTCAGCGACATTTCACTGCCATAATCTCTTCAAACAAGATATGGAAGTCTTCTCTTCAGCAAAGATATGGTTCAGTTTTGATGGAAAACTTTGGTCTAAAAAGCCGGTGGAGTTCTCATATATGAGTGACAATGTGATAGAAGTGGCCCGGGATGTGGTCATTCATTTGCATCAACGCATCGCAAAGTTTGTCAAATTTGATCTGAGGTTTGCAAAGAAGTGGATTCTGATCAGCGAAGTGTCTTTCGAGTTGTCGCCACTCGAAGACAATTACACAAAATCTTATCTGCATTTGGAATCAGTGGAGTCCTTAACACCGATAACGACGGCCGCCATAAACAACGAGAGGTCTTCATTCAAGGAGTTCTTAGTCCTGATTGTCTTCGCTTTGGTATTCACTGTCATCTTCAGTGTCAGCATTGTTTTGCTTCGACTTCATATGCGCCGCAAAGAGAAGTCCGGACATATTGTCGTCTGTATGAAGGTATGTCTTCTTATATCAATCCTATGATCTCTTCTCAAATCCATTTCCACTCTTTAATGCAATGAAGGAATGTTTTAACTGTTTTGCATCCGTTTACACATTTAAGTCGTTTAAACAAATCAATGGATATTTAACTCTAAAAAGTCTTAAAAGCGAAATGAATTTTGACATAAATTTTCTCAAATCTTAGGCCAACTGTTATTCTTAGCTCCACTCCAGAGCACTGATTATGAGTATTGAGAAACTGATGAGCCGTTAATGTCAACGAATATTACTTAAGCTCTTTAAGTAAAATATTAAAAAATCTGAATTCAATTTATCATTTGATTATTAAGTATCTAAACTGACTCACAGTTTGTCGACAGAAAAACAGATATAAATTTATTTAAACTTTTTGTTAAATAAATTATCGTTTCGTATATGAAATCATAAAATATGTTCGAAAACCATAGAACCGCTTAAAGAAGTTTCAAACAGATTTCAAATGTCTTTTGCTTTAAATATCTTCAGTTTATTGACTGTCACTCAAAAAGTATTAATATATTTATATTTTCTTAAGTTTTGAAACGATTTATGACTGAAAGCAAATGAAGTAATAATTATTGACTGACACAGAGTTCACTCAATTTTATGCAATTTTTTTTCGTATTAACAAACTTTTGAAATTGGATTTAAATAAAATTTGATTTTATGAATATTTTTTGAGTTATTTGTTTTTACTTATAATAAATTATTTGAGTTTTGGATTTGTTTGAAGTTTTATTACCAATAAAAATAAGTAATGAAAAAGTGAAGTAAAAGTTTGCCCGACTCTCCACTCAAGGATTTGGCGACGACTCCTCTCTACTGCGAACCCAAAGATATCAATTCATCCCGTTCTTCATCTGCAAATGATCCGGATTATGCTGTACCTGACGTCGCCCTCACTAATAACAATGGGAATAACAATAACCAGATTCATAACAATGGCGTTAGTCATACGCCAATCGCCAAAACACCGACTTTGACCCCCAAACCCATGACTCCAGTAAACCCTCTGTTGGCTCAAAGATATTACGCTTCGACTGATGTCATAAAATCACCGAAAATCACAAATAGCCTTATTTTGAAGCGAAAGTTCAGTAACGGAGACAATGACCTGAAAATCAAATATAGTAACGGATTTAACGATACGTTAATTGATTTGAAATGTATTCCACAAATAAGTGAAGACGAAATCATTTTGATCCGATCACAGTTCGGTTCCTCAAAGTTCGGAGAGATATCTATAGGAAAATACAAGTATAAGGTTAGGGCACAGAATGAGGAGTCGTTAGTCGACGAGACTCTAGTCGTGTTAAAAGCGCTGAGAAATGAAAAGCTTAAGAATGAGTTCTATCACGAAATGAAATCAAAATGGTTTATATCCGCCAAAAGTGAACGAATCGCTAAACTCTTTGGTTATATCTCAACCGCTGACTACACAGCAATGGTTCTGGAAGTGGGGGACTGCGATCTCAACCACTTTTTGCGAAACTGTGATAACAACATCATTGGGTGAGTCCTCTTAATGGCAATATTTTTTCAATTAGCTCTTTGAGAGAAAATTTATTTGATAACAGTTTGCGCATAACTTTCACAACTCGTATAAGTTTATCAAAAGTTTGAAAAAAGTGAGAATTTTTCTCAAAATGTATTTCTCTTTGGATTTTTTCACTCATTTATTTACTTTCCGTTCAAAAGCGATGAAAAATTGGTTATCAAAAGATTAAATACTCAGAATTTTTTATGAATTATGTTTTGAGTCATAAACTCTGCGAAAGTTAGTGAAAAACTTTTAGATATCGAACTGAAGGGAAGGCATTGCAGCCAAAATAGTTAGTCTGAAAGTCTTGTGCTGTCTCTCCAGAGGAATGGGGATCAGTAGTAGTGTTCTCCTCTTTAGAGCTCTTTTTCAATCGTAACAGGTCTTCATCAGAGACCAACACTTTGCCCTCGAATGAAAGTTTCACAGTGTCAGGGTCTATTGATTCTTTAAGCTCTGGAAGTTTGAAATCTCATTCCCTCTCTTCTCACTATTTTCTGTATTCACTTATTTTTCTACATCACTGCTCTTACTTTTACTCTTGCTCTTTTTCTGAGAAGAGCTCATCAGATAAAAGATTTGAATTGAAGATTTATCAAGTACAAATTAGTTGTTATCTGAAAGCCGTCAAATAGGTCCTTACCACCGCGACACTCAAGACGAGTAGCAACAGAACCAAAGCTATCGGAAGATATCTTATGATAAATAAGTGCAGACATTATCGCAAACTTAGAAATCTATGAAAATATTCAGTTTTGTTGATTTATTTTAAAATTCAAAAACTCGTTAAATAATTGCCTCCAATCTTGAGATTTATCGCACTTTTGGTGTAATTAATCATAAGTTTTATGTAATCTTTTTAATTGAATTTTTCGATACAAAAGTGGTTTCACTTGTGTTTAAATTATAATCAGTTGAGAAAAATTGTTTATCAAATGATTAAACACTCCGTAAATATTTGCTTTGAGGAGAGGTTTGATGCAAATCATGCGTTGACTCATATATCGAGTATTAGTTGACTCCGATATTAGACAGAAGGGAACAGATTGTTATCAAATCAGTTTTGGTTTCGTGTGATTACATATTAATAATATTGAAATCATATTCAAAGCCAGACTTCATAACTAACTGTGTGTTTGTGTTTCCCAAAGATATTCGTCGTT
>JAQGBD010001714.1:0-13768 GCA_034698165.1 Punctoribates punctum | reverse complement strand
GAGAGAAAGAGAGAGAGAGAAAAAGAGAGAGAAAAAGAGAGAGAGAAAAAGAGAGAGAAGACATACAATTTTTTTTCTTGCTTTAATTTCCAATATTATCACAAATAAATAATAATATCGATGTATATTTTGATCTAGGTCTTCATCTATACCATCATTCAGTTGTGAGTAACAAATATTTTTGTCATTAAAATCAAGAGTGTAAACTAGGATGTGCAAGATGCTGTTTTCAAAATACTAACTTAATCTTTATAATATTAAAACAACTGATGTACTATCCCTTACACCTTTACCAAAATGATCCAGTTAAAAATCCCTTTAACACTTCACCTTGCGCATCCCAAATTAAAAATTCAACAAAAGAGTTTTATTGGTGAAAATACCCAGATTAACCAAGTTATCTAACAGATGCCTATTCTTATGTGGTTGGCAGTAAAGATAGCGCCGACCTCCTCATGCCTGGGGGTCTTTCCCCTCATAAACACAATAATCCATGTGATTATGTATTCCTATTATGGACTGACATCACTCGGACCCAGAATACAGCCATATCTCTGGTGGAAAAAATATTTAACACAATTACAATTGGGTCAGTCATATGGCACTCCTCTTATAGACAGATATTTGAATGGAATTTCAAGTTTTGATTTTTTGCTCTATTTTTAGCCCAATTTGTGATTTTTGCCGTCTATTCCGTTGTTTTCGTTTTCAAACAACAGGGCTATCCTATGGGTTTGTCCTTCTCTCTAGGTAGGTTCAAATTTTAACCTTTTTCACTCTATTATATTACTATTATCTTGCAACTTTTCTTGCAATATTTGATTAATTGAATTTTGCATTAATAAAATTGTTGGAATGAACTTGATCACAATGTAAACTAGGTCTGTTTTCTCTTTCAACAGCCATTCCTCAACCCTTCATATTCGGGGTAATGTTCTTCAGTTTCTATCGAAAGTCTTATCAGAAGTTTGATATGAATTTCATGAATAATAATGAAAACAATTTCTATAAAACTGATGACCGGATAAAACACTCAATCGATTGCCGGATAAGGAATAGAAGGCGTAGAGAATAGAAAAGAATTTAATCTTGATCAAATTTTTCAAGTTTACTTTTATGGCTATCCAATTAATTTTAATGAATATTTTATCTAGTAAATTTTTTGTATAATAAATCTGATAAAAATTTTATTTTTAATGTAAAATAAAATTTAAACAAATGTATTAACCAATATTTTGTGCATGGTAGTTTTGAAAATAAACTTTTATCATTCAAACTCTTGAATATCCTGATAATTATTGCAATTATATGAGCAATCAATTGATTTTCTTGAGACCTGGATTATATTTTTCATCGTAAAACTTCTTGAACATCAAGAAAAAGACTATGGGTTGGGGAAGACCACAAACATAGAAGAGGAACGTCGGGTACCCAGTTTGGAATGTGACAAAAATGAGCGAGTACACAAAATAAATTGAAAACTGGATCAATTGGATCAGGGTGATGTACTTTTTCCACCACAAATATTTACGCATATGTGGGCCCAACGCCGCCAACGCGTAATAGCCATACATTATGGTGTGCACTAAGGAGTTGACCAAAGGAAACAGACCCAGGGGTGACGAAGTTGGACATAGACGTCCTCCTATCCAAGCTAGATCAAATTTCAAATGTTAATTGAAGATTTCGTTAGTTTTATTGAATATGTTATATCATTTACCAAGGACAGGCATGACGGAGTGATGGTACAGGTGCAATTTTGTCAGATGGGTCTCCTTTTTTCTCAATACAATGAATACGGTGTCGCTCAGGTCTAAAAGTTTGGACAGAATATAGAGATAACCGACGATTAGTTTCTTTTTCATGAGAGGAGAGGTGTCTGTCGGCGACGGATATCGAAAGTCGAGTAAATCGATTCCATAGTTCAGACAAATTAGCGATTCGTGAAAGAAGGAGGCGTTGAGGACAACCATAAATGTGTTGTAAACTATCATCGCCTGCAAAGCAAATGTAATTGATGAGCTTGCTCAAATGTTCGAATGATCAAGCTTTAAATAATTCATAGTTTAAATATATTCTCAACAAGGTTTTTAAGTTAGGAGAGCTTTTTGAAACTTACTTTCTTCAATTCATACGGCTCTCGATTTTTCATTAATTGTTTACCAAGTTTAGTGACAAAAATTAGATAGATCAAAACAATAGCAAGCACACGCCAGGGTCCTCCCGACATAAGTGGATAGTGTTGGTTTCTTGGATCTCCAAGCTCATCCCAGTAGTCAAAAAGGTAGAAACTAATTTTATTCCAGGTTGAATTTGATGATATATCCATTGAAATAAAGCAAAAAATTCCTCGAACTCCACCGCGATCCAATGATAAACTATCAACTTTTTGTTTAAATAGGATTTAGTTTTCAAAATAAGTTACAGTTTTCAAGTTATCGAAGCAATTGATTCAAATGAAAGATAAAAATGAATTTCGAGTTTAAATATTTGAAAACTAATACAAAATATTTCGTTCATTGTTTGGAAAACGGGTTTTGCTATAAATTTGGTCATTTATTTCATTCCCTTTTTTGAAAAGTGAATTATTTATATTCCAATCAAATAAACTAATTATCAGTTTATTCACTGAAAACAATTCAATGAAGAGATGATTGAAAATCGGATTTCAATTTGAGATTAACTGGATTTCAATTTTTCACTTTTGACAGAACCTATTGTTTTGCTTCAAAAGGGAAGTGAATTGAAGTCAATTATCTCCGAAGAAGTGCTCGGATATCGACTTCAGTGTTATATTTAGCTCAGAATTAACTCATCAATTGTATGAAATGAGCAAGGTAATCACTTTTACAGAGGATTAGAAAAATATTAATTTAATATTAAAAAAGAAAATATTATTTTAAAATAATTAACAGAACTTTTGATTACATAACAAAACAAAAAATTATTAATTAATGAAAAATTTAAAAACTAATCATAGATTTGATTAAAGTATTTAACCGTTTGTCTCAGTATTTATACGTTTGCTATAATTGAACTGTTGTCGAGCTCTGGCCTCTGGCTTAACAGAGGCTCGTTTGAGGCCTCCGTCCCACTCCAGGTCGACGAGACCCCCCTTCAGTGCGATCTCAGACTTGACTCGAGAGGCAAAATCGATGGCCGACTCGTCCTCGCGTCTGGTCATCGGCGGTAAGTACCAGACATCGCAGACGATGGCCCACGAGGTCAGCATCATTAGTAAGTACCGCATATATCCGTATTTGCTTGAGTTCCAGAAGGGGTCCCCAAAGCGGGCGTCGTATTTGATAGCAGCAGGGTATATTGTGCCGCCCACTTCGAAACTGCCCTTTTTAAACATCATTACCGAGGTATTGTTGATGCAGGTGCCCTCCGGAAAGATGAGTATGGGCAACTTCTCTGTGTGCTCCACGTGCTCACGGAGGCGCCGGGAGACCGCTGTTGAAGGAAAAATGAAAATGATGAACAAACTTGGTAAAATTATAAGCTGTCAAAGTTTTCAATAATTTTAATAATGTTTCTCTGCTGTATTTATTAATGTCCTTGGTGTATTCTCGGGTTTGATTTAAATTATGTCTTATGATGAGAAAGAGTCGAGTTAAACTTTTAAGCATTAAATTGAGTAATAAGAACTGTAACAAATATATAAGTCAATTTTGATATATAAATAACACTGGTCAAACTTTATCTAATGGCCAACTTAGCACTATTATTAATTCCAAAACATTTTATTCATTTGGTTTTATAAATAATATTTGATCAAGTTTGTTTCAGAAGTTCGACAGATAATTGAAATGATCTAGGAAATGAGTTGAAAACTAATTTACTAACTTTTGTAAACTGTAATAAATGTTCATGTAGATTTTGTTGTATATGACTCCTTATATTTTTACTTATTGGGATTTATGATAGCATTAATATTATAACTTATCTTGATTATTTTTCATGATCAACAGTCCATACAAAATATATTAAATTTATTCTAATTTTTATTAAAAATTTCAATTATCAAGTTATTTTCTTCAAAATGTTTAAAAGACAGAACTATCAAGCAAACTATAGAAACTGTAATGAATGATCGAGCACAATTAAATATGTGGCATTAGTCGAACTAGATACTTTGGTCGAACCTAATTCGACACTAATTTTTTGACTTGATAACTCTTACCCAGATAAAAAATGTTATTTATCAGGGAATTGGAATAATCTAGTTAATTAGTAGTGAATTTAATGGAAGTCTTACCCAATCTGTCCTTCATTTCAGACCTTTGGAACCAAATATGATGTGTGGCTCTGGCGAGTGCTCTCTGGAGAACCCCGAGAAAGCCCCCGTGGGTCTGTCCCACCAAAGCGTACGAATTATCACAATGAAGAATGACTACATCGATGGGAGAGGTGTGGTTCGCCACACAAATACCCCCAGTTTTGGCCCGATTTTGGCGGTCGTGATAAGTGATGACACCGGAGAAGCCACGGGAGAGCACCCGAAAGCACATTATGCTAACCGTATAATAGAGGAAACGTTTGAGACGTCCGTCGGGTAAGAGTCCAATGAGTGCCGTACAGAGTATGAGCCAAATCACACCCAAAACGGTGATTGTGAAGCGGGTCGGCAGCAGAAAAAAGTATCGGAAGAGGAACCCCAGCGACCAGATTATGGCCAGTCTTAGGGAATTGTAGTGATATATCTTATCAGTTCTGGTGAGGAGGTTCCAGGTCGGCAACTCCTCGGCGGTGAACCTTTTGGTCACCTCGTCGTCAACAATGGCTTTGATGCCGAGTCGGGCGAACTCTGTTATGTCCGCGATATTGAACTCTTTCTTCTCCTGGTTTATACTCAGACTCATAGTTCGGTGTCTTTTCTCGTTGAAGACACCCCCGTTTATTTTGAGCGCTAAATTGCAAGAGCATTTTGAAAATATTAATTAGTTGATAAAAACTGTAATCTTTGCAAAAGTTTTATTTGAATTACATCTTAAATATTTTTTAACTAGATGTGGGCAAGATAAAACCGAGCCTTTTATTTTCTTTATAGCTCAGCTTGGACATGCTAAGTCTTAATTAATTTTACCTAGAAGATTTCTGAACCTCAATAAAATGTTCAATCTTCCTCAAAATATCTGAATTCCTATTGAACTAGCTAGTTTACCTAATATGAAAACTTACTTAAAGAGCATAAATTGACTTTGATTAATTAATCAAGACAATAACCAGGGTGAAATATGAATGAGCTTACGCGCTTTATCGTCAAAAATATCATCCTCCTCCTCGTCCTCAGTACTGTCCTCTGTGTATTCCTCTCTGATCCTGCTCAACTTTCGCTGTCTCTCTTTGATCTTGACTTCGACTTTTTCAACCCTTTTCCGACAGTAGTCGAAGAGTTCCATCAATTTGTCGATATATTTGCGATGTAACCAAAAGTCGTGTCCAACTGACGCCAACCCCAACCATATTAGAAGAGTTAATATGAAAAACGTTATGAAATACATATTTCAATGTCTATATCACTATATGTTACACAATATATAAATCTATGAAAATGTATAAAACTTTATATCAAAGGAATTCAAAATATTTTTCAATTTTCAACGCCATTGAAAAAACACATTCAAAACACTAATCAATTGTTGAGTATTTTTTGGAGAAAATATTATTTTTTAATACAAAATAAATTTTGAAAAATGGTTTCACTCAAAGAAAATGTGATTTTTCCACATATTCTCAACTATTTAGTCACAAATTGGATGATAAGTTCAAAGTTCATTCTGTTCCATAAAAAGCTTCTTCACATTTACTATTGATTAGGAAATTACTGATTATTCTCAACACTGATAACAATTATTAGACGTGTTTTTCAATAAATTAAAACTGAGTTTTCACTCAACTCTCTTATCGGATGTCTATTTCTGAGCTCACATTTGATATAATAGTTTAAATGCCAATCGATTTTCGTGAAGAAATCTCAACTACGCAAAAAAATAAATCAGTTTTGTGGCTATGAACTGTTTGAACTGGGTAATATCAATGTGAACATCACAGGAACTGATGATTATAGCACTTAATAAATAATAATAATCAGTCAAAAACCACATAAACACAGTTTGAATAATTATATGATTAAGTGTATTGAAATTTCCTTGCTAAAAACAAGCTTGGTTAAAGCCACAAGGTTGAAACTTTCAGTATTTTTGACTAGATCAAAAATTAAACATAAAATTGGATAAACATTTCAAACAAAACTAATTAAACGACATTTTGAGCGAAATTCTCAATTGATTTGCACTTAATTCTAATCAATTGATGTCTAGTCTTGTGGTTAGGGCTGAGCTAAGGGTGAGCTGAAGATAAACTTTTCTCAACACAAATACAATGAAAATAATTGTTTTGAATAAAATACAACTAAAATATAGCGAATGTTAGATAACATGTGACTCTAAAACTGTATTTAATACTAAAAATAAGTGAATTTCTTGACTGCCTTGAAGTCTGTGAAACAGTAATTCAATGGGAAAGCCTTGAAAACAGGGCTTCCATTGATTTGGTTGCTGTGGCTATGATTTATTGCCAAGATTATTTCCCACTATTTTTATTGTTCATTGATTAGACTATTTTTTCGATAAAATCACCGATTTTTCAGATTTTAATTGATTAAAAACATTCTTTCTTTAGTTTTATCTAGTTTATTTTACTTTTTAATTAAATTAATTGCCCCTAAAAGACCTTGAGTTTCGAATTTCTGATGGGTTTCAATCATAAACAGTTATTTAATCCATTTGATTGTCAAAAGATTTCAACAGACTTTCCTCGATTGAAAAACTAGTTTTTAATTGTAGGCTAATGTTGACCAAGGGGAATTCCTAAAAATCATTATTTTTCTTGAACTTTACGGAAACAGGGTTATTTTAACAAAAGCTGATTTGCAAGTTTACGGTGAATATCAAGAAAAAAGGAATGTGTTATAACTTGGTTAACTTAAAAAATTGATAAAAATAGTATTTTTGTTACTTACCAAGATTGAATTATTTTTGGTGTAAATAAATTTATTTGTTTAAAACTGTAATCTTGTTAAAGGAATTATTTTTATTTAATCTTTAAAATTCCTTCAAAATTTTCGGTCAAATTTTCGGTCAAACGACTTGATCTTCATTTTATCTAGCACAATATTGAATGCCTAGTTTGAGACAAAAAATATATTAATTCATCTAGTATAAAGACTTATTTTATTTTTACCACAGAAAAATTCAAACTTGATTAATTTAATTTCGAATTTTCATCTCTCAATTTGAATTTAAAAAATTAAATGAAACACCTAGTCAACAATCCCTAGCCAATATTCAATTATCCATATAATCAATTTCAATCTTGCAAGATAACGTTAATCTAAGAGACAAACCAATTAAAAAGTAATAAAAATTCAAATTTTTTCCTGTTTTCTCGAATTCTGTGTTAATTAAATCATGTATTTGAGCATGCATAAATAAATTATAATCCATTACAATCTATTAACTCTTATCTCAATATTACTTAACGTTTATGAAAATCAATTAAAATTGAAATTATTCGTAATTTTTACGTAAAAAACAATTATTTACTTAAAAATTCATTAAACGATTTGAGAAATTATTTAAGAAAAATGTGTAAAAAATCATTTAAAAAATGAAAGTTTTTTATCGAATTTTTTTTTCTAACAAATCGTTTATTAATCGTCAGTTTTCACCAATTTTCTCATCGTTTAACAGACAGGGAAACCATAAATCAAAGTAATTCTGGTTAATTGAATTTTTTTCCGCGTTTATCAAGAGTTTTGTCACCAAAGTAATCATGAAGTAATCAAGGCAAAGGGTATAAAAAAGAACAACAAAATCCATTGAGATATCAGTCTTCGACTACTTGTGAATCAGTTCTGATTTTTTACCGAGAATTGAGTGAAAGTAAACTTTGAAATAAAAATGAAATTTTTACATATCTTCGCTTTCGTCGTCTTATTATTCTCCGGAGTATTCATTCAAAGTAACCATGCTAAGAAATACAGCAGCGATATCCTGCTTATTCCGGGCGGTGGTGGATTCGGTGGCGGCGGAGGTGGCGGAGGAATGCCTCGTAAGTATCCGTTTGAGTCTTGACATATATTTTATCAGTAAATTAACCTGTTTCTTTTTTTGATCAGTTCTAATCAAGACCGGTGGAGGTAAGAAAGGAGGCGGAAGCGTAATGATGTTTGGAAGAAGGCGCTAGATCAAATCAGTTCCATTCAAATGACTTCAAGAAAATGACTTTCCAATAAACCTAGCTTATTCTTATCCCAATGTATATATTTTACCTATTTAATTTACCCACTCATGTATTTATCATTTAACACTCTTTATATATAATCATTTAACCTTGTTCAATAAATATTACCTGCTCAGAAATAAATTTGATATTTCATTGAAAAAATCTTGTTAATCTTGAATTTTCAAAATAATCAATCGCAAAGGTTGACTAGCAGTTATGACCAAGATACATCACCTCAGGAGGTTTATCTTTGACCAAAAAATTAGATGAGTGTATCACCGGACCAATAAAATATGAAGGGTCATATTTTGACTATCCCTTGTCTATCCATTGACTATCCCTTGTTGACTAGTTAGTCATGGTGATTCAAAATATAGGAAGTTCAACTAGATCATTTAATACAACATACAACAAATATGTAACCACGCTTGAAATAGGAAAAATTGCTTGGTACTGAATTTTATTTTTATTACTTCCTAATAATCAACTGTTGGACAACTTAATGACAGCTAAGTTAGACAGATATCGATTGATTCGTTTTTAATTGCTAGATTATAATTAGGGATTAACTTAAGCTTTTTCCAAAAATTCCCTTTTTTGCGATAAATATTCCAATTATTTGAAAAAAACGAATGAATACTAATTAAAAACAAGAAAAATATTCATTAAAAGTAGTAATTATGTCCACAACAAAGGAATGTCTACGAAAACTCAATAAACAGGGTATTAGTTCCGAGCAATTGATTTCAGAAATAATTTATTTATTTAAAGAAAAAAAAGAGTATTAATTAAAAATAAATTTCTTTTAAAAAACAAATACTTTATTTTCCTTAATTAACACCTTTTTTATTGACTAAACAAAAGTATATAAAGAAAAACAAATTTTTTTAAAAATTCAAAAAAGAAAACACTTTTCAAGAGTGAAAGCAAAGTTTGAAATCATGAACTACTTCCACATCTTTTCGTTTGTCGTATTATTTTTATCCGGATTATTGATCCAATCAATTGAATGCAACAAAAAAGGAAATGATATCATACTTATTGGTGGCGGAGGCGGCGGTGGAGGAGGAGGCGGACCACCCGGTGGCGGAGGAGGATTTGGTGGAGGCTTCGGCGGCGGTTTCGGTGGAGGAGGAGGTGGTGGTGGTGGAGGGGGCCGAATGATGCCCAGTAAGAAATTATTTGAAATAATTTTATGTTTCATCTTGATAGAATTGAATTAACCAAATATTTCTAATTTTCTCTTCAGCCGTAATCAAGACCAGTGGAAAGGACGGAAAGGGTGGCAGCACAATTGTCATCTATGGACGAAGGAGACGCTCAATATTTTCCAACTAAATGAACCTCATCATTTCTATTTTGTCTTTAAGTGTATCTTTTCTATAGCTTTGTTTGTCTTATTTGTGTAAATGTCCGATTGTCCCATGTAAAATTCACCCAATTATCAAATATCACCAAGATATTGTATCAAAAACAAGATTCTGCTGAATAACCTCAAAATTAATTGTCATTTTTGTACTCAATTTATGATTAATTTCTTGAAATAAAAACAATTAAATGAATTGAAAAATATAAAAATCGTCTTTCAATTCAACTTGATAAAAAATAGATCTTGAAAACTATTAAAAATAGTAATAAGATATCTGATGAAATATAGCAAGATTAATTAAGCATTAAATCCTTAATCAAATCGGTTGAGCTAATTGAACCAATTCGCCATCACTTGCCAACATATTTTTCATGCTCTTGGTTAAATTAGCGATCAATCATTTATCAATCCTATAATTATTTGTGAAAATTTCAAATTATTTCGAATTATTTGTGTCTAAAAATGTATTATTCACTTAAAACGTAATATTTTTAACAAAAATGTTTAAATTATTTAAAATAGACTTAATATGTCTCAGGGATGGCCAGCCTGTGAACCCCTGTTTAAACTCACAAAACAATAATCCGAATCAATTTTAAAAGTACTCTAATTGTGTTTGAATATATCAATTTGTGTTTCGTAAGAAAGACCCCCTTAATCAACATATCGTTAGGGGGGCCTCCTGTGAGTCCCCTTAAATTCTTGCGCATCACTGACTGAAAATCGATTTCTTAAACGAAAATGAATTTTAAAAACAGAAAAAATCAATTATTAGTCAAACATTAGTTCCAAACAATGAATTGATTTTCATTTCTATTTATTTTAAGAACAAATAGAAAGAAAAAATTATTAATATTTTATTCAAATGATTGACAAAAAAACGGATTTTTTCCGCGTTTCACATGATTTCCAATATATTCAGTGAACAAAAATAAGGTATAAAAAGAAAAACAAAAGCTATTAAGGTCTTTGTCTTGCGTTCACTTCGTTTGTAAAGAGATTTCTTTATTTTTTTTCAAAAAAAAGTTTTAAAAAAAGTGATTCAAATCATGAAATACTTACATATAGTGGTGTTTGTGGTCATATTTTTATCCGGATTATTCATTCAGACAAATGACGCCAAAAAGTACCAAAATGATATTTTCCTTATTGGCGGGGGTGGAGGCGGTGGTGGAGGAGGAGGTGGTGGCGGCGGTGGAATGCCGAGTAAGTCGTCATTTATATTTAATTTAATTTACCAAGTCTAATTGGAATTTTTCTCCCAGCCGTCATAAAAACATCAGGCAAAAAGGGTAAAGGTGGAATGACACTGATCATCTATGGAAGAAGAAGGCGCTAGGTGGTTCTCAGGATAATAAGCTGGACTAAACCAAACTCAACAAAATAAAACCTGGATATGAATTTCGTCTTTCGTCCTAGCTCTGTTCTCTTGTGTTATACACATTTGTCTTGTCAAATAATGTTACTATTTCCTGTGTTCATATTTAACCATGGTTATTCATCAAATTTATTTCATTCATTAAAATGTTTTTTGTTTAAAAACTATAACATATAATAAATAAATATTAATTTTAATATCATATTTTCCATTGAAAAATATTATCAAGATATGTTTTCTACATTATTTTGTAATCTAATGCATATGAAACGAGGTTGAAAAACAAAACAATTGAGATATTACTAGAACCTTTAGTTTCCACTCTTATCCTCAATGAATAGACTTCAGAATAGACCTTCCCCTCAGAGGTGAGCACAGGATAAACAAATATGGTTCGGAACAAACTTTCCATTGATTTTATCAGGTTTTCACCAATTAAAATCCAGTTGTATCTACTCATTTTGCATGATCACTTGATGATAACTAGCAAAATAAACTAGGTAATCTTGATTTTAATTGCTAGGTCAACATTTACTCAATGCTTTTGCACATCACTTCAGCGAAGAAGTCAATAGTAAACAACCCTATCGTCAGTGATATCACTCACGTAAGCAGTTCTCAAAAATAATGGCCTAGAACACATGGACAGGAAGCTAAGAAGTCTGAATACCATAATAGTTTTAGTTAAATATAACTCAATTAACTCTGTTTGTAATTGAGATAATTATTCTGGTATTACCTTGGTCATCCCATGACTGTTATATAATGACAAAGTTCGCAGCTATTCATTGATAAAATCAAATAACAAATCACTTTTAGAAGACTTGTGTCGACTCTTCCTTCGATGGGAAACTCTCAGATTTGTCTGCGCTCAGGGCTGGCTAAAGGAAGTGTCCTGATAACCACCAACCAAGTATATATTTTCATCTTATTGACCTTTTTTGTCCCACAAATATACTATTGATTATGTTCTTGCTCATCTTCTACCAGTTTATGAAAATTTTAATGTAATACAATTAATAGTTATTTATCAATAAGTTGCTGGATCCTCTACCCCACCCACTGTTCATCACTGGTCTCAATTCGATAACAAATATCAACGAATAATCAAAAAACAATTTTTCTATTTTTGTCGATCAAATCATTTATAATAAACTGTATTTCCGTTACTTTAGATTAATATTTATTAGAAGTGGTTATGATTTCTGACGAAAAGTCAATTAATTTTTGTGATTGAAATTCGATTCGCATTTGAAAGTGTTTTTCAGTTAATTCCAAAACAACTGTTGATTAGGTCTGTCCTCTGATTATGGAATCCGTAGAATTGTTTGACACCAGTATTGAGGGATACAATAATTTTGTACACTTTGTCGGCGCTATTCTTCTCCTCTTTTTGTGAGTATTGATCCATAAACTGACTGTCTTTAAGCTCTGTCTATAACCCCAGGGCTTATAGAGTGGGCTATTGTGGAAATTTTTGATAGATAAGTTTAAAATGTATTTTTTTACCAGATTCTTGTCTCCGACCAAAACTCAGAACATTGTCCTGGATGAGAAACAATTCGATTGTCGTAAAAATAGCAATAAATTTAATCGAAATCATTTTAATGTGAAAAAAGTAAAATAAAAAGTTAATGGATAACAATATTCATGTATAATAAATGTGATAACTATTTTGGTTATATAACGATTTGTAAATATCTTGGTTTATATATAATGCATAATAAAAATGTATTTAATATTTGTATTAATTGAGTAAATAAAACAAATTATCCACATTTTAAAAATGTGCTTGGTGAAGTTTTTGGATTTGATTATGAAATAGGAGAGGTATTATTTAGCGGCCGCCCATCCCTGGTATGACCAAGAGACTTCCGCCGTAACGTCTTTTATAACCGCCAGTTCTGATTATTGCTGAAAAAGTGAGCTTGGTTAAAATGGATTCTGTGAATTCGGTCCAATGTTATAAAATTATCATTTTTGTTAAATTTTAATAAATAAGCCTGCAAAAATTACAGCTTATAAATTGAACTTACTAGGACCTGAACCTCCTCCAAATGCACTGCCCAGGATCATTATATCGCTCCGGCGCCGACTTTCACTCAACTGCATGAGATTCGCGGTAATCAAAACAAAGACGAAGAGAATAGACTTAATCCAAATCATTATTCGTTTGTTGAGTATATCCTTTGGAAACACAATTTTGTAGCAAAATATATGAAATATCACAGACTGTATGTCCACTAAACTGATCGATGAGAACAAAACTTTGAGGAAATGGTGATCCAAGTCTTCGAATTTATATACTCCTGGAAAGGGTTGGAAATAATACCGGAATTCGTGTCATAAAAAATTCCTCAAATTATCCCAAATTTGAGACCAATCTATGGAACTAATGCTTTGGGGAAAGTCTACGAAAGCCTATCCATATCTATACTAATATTTTGAATTTTATTTGTTTTTCATCTATCAAATAGTTATTCAACATATTATTCAACACTTATAATAATCACCTGCTTTGCTGCTGATGTTTTCCTATTTTTGTTCTTGGTATAATTATGAAGTTAATATTTGGGCGGAAAAATGCTTTTAAAACACAATTGCATTTGATTGCTCTCTATTTTGTGACAAGCTCATATTATTTCTAACTGATCTGAGACAGCAATTTGCTTATCGTTGATTGAATATTCAAGATAAAAATAACGAGCAACTTTTTTACTTCAAATTGT
>JAQGBD010001713.1:0-13785 GCA_034698165.1 Punctoribates punctum | reverse complement strand
TCTCTCTCTCTCTAGAAATTATTATTATATATAGTATTGATTTTATGCAACATTTTGTACAATGAAATTAGAAACGAGAGTTTCGGATGAATATAACAGAGAATTTAATATACCATAAAAGAGATGAGCAAGGTATGGAATAATCCAAGTATCATAAACTTATGTTTACATTCATAAATTATAACATTGATATTTATTAAGCTAATTTTCTTCAAATTGTGTGGCAATGAGCATGCAAATAAAGTAGCTAATGGTGAAGCCCTGGTGATGTCAGTGCGGAAGAATAGTCACAAAACAAAAGTAAAGAACTCAAAGAGAGAGAGAGAGAGAGAGAGAGAGAGAGAGAGAGAGAGAGAGAGAGAGAGAGAGAAGCAAAACAATTTGCGCCTATTTTAAGACTTACCAGACATAAGACAATTGATTTTTGCCTCAATTTAGTCAGAATTGAAATAACTTTTCTCTCGATTAAGAAGAGAGTGAAATAGCGGTGGATGTGTTGCAAGATAACTGTAATCTCTGCTCTCCTCCGATGAAAGCTCACTATTATTACCGATGAGAATACGAGTTTCGCCAAAGAAAATATGTTATACAACGCATCACTCGATGAGCCCAAACGCATCAAATAGAACTGGCTTAGAGTTGTCAGGGTGAAACTGGTGACAAACACGCAAGATGATACAGTTAGCCAAAAAGCATTGCTCCTGGAATGGGGACAATAGAAAATAGCACAGGTTTATCGTTTGCCTGGATACTCAATAATAGTTATTTAATAATAAATTGATATTATTTCCAAAGACATCTTGGTCATTGTTGCAAATGGTAATTAATGCTGGTTACTAATAGTTATTACCATTTGAATTTTACCATGGATCTCAAATTGGTGGTCGTTTTCAACTGGAGGCCGATTATTCTGAGCGATAAAATTAAATAATTGAAATACCAATATATCGATCTCTTGGTAATCATTATTTGGTATTATTTTTGGCTTTACTTCAGTCAGTCTTCAGTCAACTCTTATTTTCTTTTACTCCAAATCTTTTATTAAATACACATAAAAAGACAGATATAATAAGTAAGCAAAAAATGTCAGATAAATCAATTTCGAGCAACTTTTTCATATCAAAGAAACGCTGGTTTTCAAAGAATATAGTCGTCTTTTGATCATGTTCAAATTAGATCAAATTGAGTTTAGCAACAAAATAGTCAACACATAAATTACTTGTTTTTGTTCACAATTTTATTTAAGAGATTTTGAATCGTCGCAAACACTCATAAACTAAAGAGAAATAACCAAGCTCTTATTCAAAACTTTATTTCAGAATAGGAAAGGCAGTTTGTTTTTTAGCAGGATCAATTATTTCAGTAGATTTGTATCAAGCTTTGTTTTGCAAAACTCTCTGAAACAAAATTTGAGTAGCTAATTTTCGTTAGTATTATATCATGATATTAACCTTGCTTATCAGTGACTTGGATAAGAACTAAATGTCTTTTGATAAATGACTGAATGAACTGGGTTAAACTTATTTTTCAATGTATTATAAAGCCAACAAATAATCTTAGATTATTAATCTATTATATTTTGTGAAGGGTCAATTCAATAATTGTTCACTTTTTCATAGATTATTTATGATCGCTAATGGTATCAGTCTTTCAATTGGTGACAGTTATGGCGATTAATGTTTGTCCACTCAATCATAACTTAGAGACAAACAAAATATTTTCAAAAGAAGATAATTAACGTAAACTATTCAACAATTTGTTCGTTGTATTGAATAAAGTCTTCAATTTATTGCCTCAACCATTAAAAAGGGAAGTGTCCAAGATGACCATGCTAATCTTTAATCATTAATGGGACCCACCTTTGGTTCAGAATAAGCGCCAAAACCCGAACCTAAAACTTTGAGCCAATCATTGAGTGTTTAACCCATTTGTCAACAAAACACATGTTTTGTGTTTATAAACAAAAAGTTTTTTGAATCTCATTATGAAAGTCAGGGTAAAAGTGAATTTGCATCCAGTTTTCGGATAAGATTATCAATAATCTTGTAAATACTCATCAAAAATGTCATTTAATATAAGTTTCGGCAAAAAATATCTTAAAATTTTAATTGTTTTCACCACAATATTCATAATAAGTATTTTTATTCATCTACTTTCAAACAATACCAGTAACCAAGTTGTGAATAAGACCAAGAGTGTTGCTAAAACTGATAATTTACTTGATAATTTTGACAAATATCTCGATGAAAGTTATGAAAACTTCGAATTCAACGATGAAAACAGTGATAATATCACAGGTTTTGCCACAAAAATAGTGCCAAATGTCGTCCATTACGTGGTTTTAGACAATCCTTATATGGATTTCAGTCATTTCCTGTCCATTAAATCGGTTCTTAAGTATCAAAAGCCGACAAAAATCATAATTCATTGTAATTGTGATGAACTCAAAGGCAAGTATTGGTCACAACTGAAGAGTAACTATTCTTCTGGTGATTACCAGCAGATAATTATCCGTAAAATACAAAAACCGGACACTATTTTCGGTAAAAAGTTGTCTTCAGTTTACCACATATCAGACATCGTTAGGATTGAGATAATGAGAACATTCGGCGGTATATTCCTCGACAACGATGTCTTTGTCGTAAAATCTGTCGACTTTTTTCGTAAATTCGAGTTTTCAATCGGTTGGCCGCTAAACGAGTTCATAGGTCTGTCCAATAAACCCTTCAATCCCTCGATAATGATGACTAATTGATTGTAAACTAGGTACTCAGGTCCTAATTGGTCACAAAAACGCCCGATTCCCTCAGCTCTGGTATGACTCATACCGTAAATACCGGCCCACCCGCTGGTACTACAACGCGGGCCAATTGCCCACACACGACATACTGAGCAAAAAGCCATCCCTTGTCCACAGAGTGAGCCATGATTTCGGTGTCCAAAACTTGGTTCCAATGCTTTACAACGATTTGTATCCGTTTTGGCGAAAGAAGTTCTTTACGATTCACTTACTCTCCAGACATAAGTCATATTTAGTCCCAAACGATGGGATCGTATACTTCGATGAGAACAACATTAAGACATATAATAAGACATTCGGACAAATGGCAAGACTTGTCTTATACGACACCATCGATGCCATCACTCATTGATTCCATTTAAACGTCTCTACAAAAGAAAAGCATTTTTTCGCTCCATTTGAATCTCATTTGTATTAAAACTATTGTTTTATTTTATTAAAGTTCGTTAAGTTTTATTCTGTGCTCTTTTCCTTTCTCGCCTTTACAATATTTTGTCTTCAACAGACTAGCTTGCTCATATTTTATTCTAAACCTTTTCTAATGATTATTAATTAAATGCAATTTCCGTCACAACAAAAGGTTAATTGACGTCAATATTGGCCAAAGTTTTGAAAAACTTTAGATATATTCGAAAAAATTGATTTTAATTTAATAAACAAATCACCTAGATTATTTAATATGACTTATATTAGTGAGTTGAGCTAAATAAAGTTGAATCTTGGTCAATATCAGAATCTTTTGTCAATAAAAATGTTTAAAAATAATTATTAGACACAAAATGTGCCGAAAAGAGTAAAAACATTTTAATACAGAATTTAAATGACTTTCCTTTAAGAATATATTTTCTAATATTGATTAAAAACATTTGACTTTCCATTAATTTATTCACAAAACTTGAATCTCATAAACAATTTCAAAGTTGATATAAATTACTTTTTAAATGATGAGATATTTTTGGATAAGATTATTTACCTCTTGATAATGAGTTCACAGTATGAGCTAGTTAAATTGTTCATCAAATTCATCGTTAAATACAGTATTCTAATTGGTTTCAAAAGTTTGATCCAATTCCTCAACAACAAAGTCAAAGGTATTATTCATAAATTTGAGCGTTCAATGGATTTCAAAGGTTCGGGGAAAGTGTTTGAATACATACCAAATGAGTTATTGGACGACCAGATTATCATTTCTCAACTCTCTGGCAAAGAGTTCGGTATTTATGTGAGTCAATAATCATTTTATCATTTGTTAAGAATTTACCATGATGATTCATTGTGTTTGTGTAGAAGCGAAGGACTCTCCGCTTTTAAGGAGAAACGGCTGTTCACTTACCCTGGTCAATAATTACTCGATTATTTTAGATCAAATATACTATTTTTAAAACGAGGTTATTTATATTTTAAATTTATTAATTACAATAAACTTAATTCGAAAATATGAGCAAGGTACTGATAAAAAATAATTATGAGATAACTAAAAAATGATCAAGCAAAACAATTCTTGAAATCAACGATACTATCTCTTTGACCGGTGATAATGGGTTGGACCCACTCTATGGCCTTTTGAATGAGTTGTTCACTATCTGTGTCTTCTAAGAGATGGTTAGCGAGTCCTAAATCAAAGGCTTCGGTCGACGACAACACTCTTCCGGAGAGCAATAGGTCTAAGGCTTTAGTGGGACCACAAATCTGGACGAGACGACAGCCACCACTCCATGCCGTGGAAACACCAATACGAACATGAACAAATCCGATCTTGGCACTTCTTGCCATCAATCTTAAGTCACAGGCAGCGGCTATCTCTGCGCCACCGCCTAATGCCATTCCCTTGATTACCGCTATCGACAGTATTGGCAGTGATTTCAGACGAGTCAGAGTAGAGACCATAAGAGGCGAGTATCCGGCCTCCGGTTTGTCAATTACCTTGGCCAAAAATGTTAGGTCTACTCCCGAGCAGAAGAAATCATTTTTACCAAAAACAATGACAGCCTTTCCCTAAAAAATAACTCATTTTTATAGACATTTTCACACAAAATAATTATTTAAAAACCTTTTCCCACTTTTCAAGTTCACCGACTATTTGTGCTAGGTCATCCATCATTTGCCCATTGATAGCATTCCTTTTTGATGGATTATCGATAGATATGGTGGCGATTCCGGTCAAATCATTTTTGGACAGTTGTATGCGTCCGTCGATACCCTCCGCAAGTGTTGACATTTTGTTTGAATAAAAGTTGGTTTAAATCTTATACTTTCCTTATAAGTAAATTAAGCGATCATCAGATAAAGTGAACAAGGTCATTGCAAAACTCATTGACGTTTAAAAAAAAATAAAGTCAAATACTAACAAAATTCACATATTATGATTAATTTGTGAGCTAGTACATTCTCTCAAATTGAATTCATAGATCAATGCACTCTTTTTGTCAATTATGATGTAATAATGTTGAATCATTTTTATTTTGAAGGAACAGGAACAAATGGAAATATTGTTATATATGAAACCGTTATCACGGTTTATTTCATGGAAATTACTAGAATAATTATTGTGAAAAGAAGCGGTTACCTAGTTCAAACGATCAGTTGATATTTGTTTATTTAATTGATATATTTTACAGAATATTTGTTAACCAGATGTCACTTAATTACAAATTTGAATAACAATCGATTCAATCATTTTACGCATATTTTGAATATTAAAATTATGTACTTTTACAAGATTAATTGAAAATGGGATCAATTACCTAGTACTCACCAAGGTTTTGAGTAAACAAAAAAATTCAATTTAAACATCTATTGATAAATGGTTGGTACTTGATAAATAAATTGCATCTAGGCACAGGCTGACCAGCTGTTGAGTTATCGCCAGAGGTTTGATTCTCCGGAACATTTTTCAAAAAAACCTTTTAATCTCTTTTAGTCAAATGTACTTTGATTAAGAACTGAAGCTCAGATCGGACTTTAACTCTTAGTGTCGAAATTTTTCCGGAGGATCAAAGCCCTGGTTATCGCCTAAATTATGCAGGTTCAAGAGGGTCTGTACAGAGTGGAAGCGAGTGGTTCACCTGGACGTCCACCAAATACTTTACAACCAATTAAAAGATCATTTGTTTCAATACAATAAATGTTTTGCTTTTCTCTACAAAAACTTATGAAATGTTTTGATAAATCGAATTAACGACAAAATTATGCCTAAAAACTGTGAATCACTCAAAAACAGTAAAACACTTGAAAATTGACTGAAAATAGAGACAACTGAAGGTTAAACTTAAACTAATTTTTAGAGGTCGGGCTCAAAATCAGTTGGTAACCCTATTTTGCCAAGATAATGGGTCCAGAAGCTTGCGAAATCATTTATGGTATTTATCACAATTAGTATTATTAATGCTTATCAAGGACATTCAAATTGAAGTGGAAGTGTGCATGATTTTATGGGCGAACACCAAGGAATTCTATTTCCTGGCGATATTTGAACTATTTTTTTTGTTCATGCTCATAAAACTCATTTAAAAAGTCAAAGCTCTTGCCCTGAATTCGTATTTTAAGCCATGAATATTATATTTTTTATAAGAAATATGATCCAGGTTCTGAAAAACATTTCCAGAGTTATTCTGGATAAATTTGAAAATTCAAACGGAACACACTTAAGGCAAATATGCGATTATATGGAATATTTTGCTCGATACTACCAGGGTAAGTTAAGTTTTTACTTCAGCCTGTCCACTTCTCATAGCGTAAATGGGATTCTAAAAACTCGGATATAATTGTAATCTTTTTTCTATAGATTTCAAAGGTTCGAGTAAAGTGTGTGAATACGTACCAAATGAGTCATTGAATGACCAGATTATCATTTCTCAACTCTCGGGCAAAGAGTCCGGTATTTATGTGAGTCAATAATCATTTTATCAATTGCTAAAAATTTATCATTGTGTTTGTGCAAGGTGCTTTCTCTAAACCGACCAAAAGCCGTTAATTCTTTATCTCGTGAAATGGTGTCCAATCTTCAAAGTAGCCTTGATAAATTAGCCAAATATGACGACTTAATGGTACTTATTATTCGATCAGCAGTTCCGGGTATATTCTGTGCGGGCGCCGACCTTAAGGAAAGGATTACTATTAGCGAAGATGAAGTTCCTGGTGTTGTATCTGATTTGGGCAAGGTAGCCCACACTATTCATGACTTCCCAATGCCTGTAATCGCGGCCATTGATGGTGTGGCCGCCGGCGGGGGTTTCGAGTATGCGTTGGCCGCAGATATCAGAATAATTGCATCGAATGCCAGATTAGGTTTAGTTGAAACTACCCTGGCAATTATTCCCGGTGCTGGTAAATTACATATTTGACCTAGCTAAATAATTATTAACAGATAATTGATTGCTCTAAAGGCGGAACACAACGATTGCCGCGACTCATACCAATCCATTTGGCAAAAGAACTGATATTCACGGGACGGCTCATCGATGCTCAAAAAGCCTTTCAAATGGGACTGGCTAACTATTTAGTTGAACAGAATAAGAGAGGTTGTGCTGCATATCTAAAAGCAATTGAACTGGGAAAGGAGATGACCAAGAACGGTCCTCTAGCCCTTAAACTATCAAAATCAGCCATAAATAAAGGCGTTGACCAGAATTTGCGCACTGGACTGACCATTGAATCTATTTGTTATAATATGACCCTGGGCACTAGAGATAGGCGCGAGGGACTGTCTGCTTTTAAGGAGAAGCGACTGCCCGCTTACATCGGACAATAATTACTCCATTATTTAGCTCTAAATATCAACAAAACAATGCAAAACTGAATTACGTTTTTGAATATTTAACTTCTATTAGTTTAGCAAGTACATTCTCTCAATTTTTAATTCATATATCAATATTAATTACATTATTATGAAGTTTCAAATAATAATGCAAGCTGAACCATTTGAACTTATTGAAAATTTTATTCCGAATTTACAATGAATTTAAAAAATACCTTGTTAAAACGTGCCCATCATGTTAGACATCAATTATTATTTGTTTGTCATGTAATCGACATATTTTTAAACTTTATATTACTTTCGATATATTTTATCAAAAGTATTAAAAATAAATTCAATTCAATAGTTTGAAAGGGGAATCATTTATCATAGCTTTCTCTATGGTAATATGTGCATGGTAATTCCCATTTAACATGATTGTTTGCCATTTATTTGAAGACTGGTTTTAATTTTTAAAATTTATTTTCAAACTTTTGTTTGATATTTAAGTTTAAACCAAATTATATTAGTTTTGAAAAATTCTTTTAACAATAAATTTGAAAATTTCCTTTTAATCAGTAAAATACAAGTTTAATGAGAACTAAAGGGTAGGTTTCGATTGAGTTTCTTCATCATAAGGGACACACCCAATGACAGCCCAATCAAAATGAGTGACGAAAACAAGAAACCACTGCCATTGGTGATAATGGCGGTGGTCTTCGCTATAATAGTCGGTTCGGTTGTAGTGATTGGAATATTTGTGAGGAAAGCCATAAAAAACAGGCAGAAGAGAAGGTATTGGTCTCAGATAACAATACCAAAGCTGACACTTTCAAATGAGAAACTTTCCAGGTTATCATTGAGTTTACCCAGTAAAGAAGGGTTCCGTAATTTACGAGTCAAACTCACCTGGCTCTTCTTCACTTTTTTATTGATTGTTATTCTTGTTTTACTAATGCGGAGATTCTTCAGAAAGAATGGCCGCCGAAGAAGGCGAAGACGTCGTGGTAATGGCGGAATTGGCGGATGGTTTCGCATGAATATGTTCCAAACGAAGACCAAGTTATCGATTTCTAATCTAGGCCATTCAAAACCCAACGTTAAACACGAAAGATCTGAGAGTTCAAAATCAGATTCAGGTTCACAACCAAAGAGAAAGAGAACTAATGGTAAACGAAGAAGTAGTTCCAAGTTAACGACCACTCGCAGGAAACGGACCACTCGAAGGACTAGGAGTAAGCGTAGGAGTAAAAGAAGGAGAAGAAGTGGTTCCAGGAAGAGTCGCTCATATAAAAGGAGACATTAGTGAGGTAACTGTCAAACGTATGGACACCATATGAAGAACCCGTCCCCTCATTATTAACCAGTTTTACATTCACTAGAAGTCTATTCACTTTCAGTCAAAATAAATATTTTGAGAAAAAATTATCTGAAGAAAACCTTTTTATTCAAAGTAATCAATTGATAGATGAATTAAAAAAGGAACAAGATAATCAATAAGCTAGTAAATACATTAGATGAAAGTGGTCAATCAGTAACATATTTAGTTCTAAGCTTGGCACTTCCAAACTTGACATACTTATTGAAATCCCCAAGGGGCATTCGACGGCACCGGTCTAAATTGCACTTCCGATTGTGGCCACAATCTGTGCCCTCCATTGCACCCCATGTCGTAGTTATATAGAAGTCATCTTTACATCTCATTCTCAGACAAATATTCTGTTCAAACAAATTGGACTTATCAAGGATAAATTTGAAAATAGCACTTTTTAACTCAAATTCCTCAAACATAAGTTTAAATTTGCTAGCTCACTCTACAAACTTAGCTATTTCATATTTATTTTAAAATAAGCTCTACTCACCTCTTGGTCTTCATAATAATATGAGAACCTAGGGCCGAATACCATCTGACACTGTTGGTCAGGAGTGGCCCGAAGGCCAGGTTTTCTATAACTACGTTTTGTGATATCCAGATCACTATCCATCGGTTTTGCGTCCCTTTTAAGACATTTAAGTCTTTTCGATGATTCACTTATAGAGGAAAAACACTTTTAGTGACTCCAATCCGACAAAAGTTTAAAATGAATACAAACTCGCGTTTCATTGATAGCAATAAAAGCCGTATTAATTTGACGCTACACTCAGACCAAGAGGTCTTTCCATTGCCGACAGCCCACGACATTATATATGAGTCTCCATCACACGCTTCGGTTCTCATCTCAGGATTGCCGTCGTGTTGGGCACCAATACTTCACCACAACATACAGACAATGTAGTAAATGTTGCAAGATTCATTACATTACTTGTGCCCGAATTCATGGACCAAAACCCGGACTGATTTGAAGCCTTCCCGCGCCTCGATTATCATACAGGAGTACCGGGGATGACATAACTGACCCACAGAAGCCATACCTCTGATTCGAGTGGATATCTCGCCGTCAACGACCCACCAGAGACTGGACCTGGGTATTATTTGTTTGAAAATAAATTACAAAAGTGATGAACTTGTTATAAATGTTGAGTTACCCTGCAAATAGGATATTGACGTGCGAATAAAAGGTTGTGTTATCCCTAACCCATCTGCAAAATGTGCGCTGGTAGGTTACGATATCCCAGTGGTGGGTCAAATAGAAGGGGGCAATTGAAAAGTGGACGACCACTACCTTAAAGTCGACATTCCTTAAAATATTCTTCTCGTGTAACTGTTTTTGCAAAAACGCGATATTAATGGCAACGAATTGTTTGGCTTCAGTCATATTGCCGTTGAATCTATGCTTAAACAGCATCTCATCTATGAAAGTGGACAGCCTTATGGTGGCTTTGCCGAAGAATTCATCAGGCTTGTCCGTTCCCAATTCATAACCCCGAGCTCTGTCTAAAGCTCTATCGATATCTGTTGACAAACTATTATATTTTCAAATGAATTTGTAATTTGTTTAAATACCGGGCAAACTATTTCCACAAATGGCGATGTCGTCCGAGTCTTGTTTCATACGACTCAATACATTGGCAGACAATGACCTCCTTCTCCTGTCCACTGCACTGTCTGTTCCTAAAAAGGTTGAGTTCCAAGAGTTGTGTGTATTCAATGAATACAAAGTTCCGTTCAAATCAAATAATCCCGTCTTTTGTTAAATGAGAAATTGAAACAAAAATAAAGTCAATGAATAAGGTCTGCTTACAATCCGTTCCCCACAAACAGACAAAATGACTGTTCCTTTGACATCGTCAGAGACTACCTGTCCATTGAAAACACACTTTTCATTGATTACATTCTCATCCGATGAATAAGGTTTGAGCCAAACATTCATCCATTGATTAGAAGAAAGGAATCGGAACTCAGCATAACTTTTGTTGGCGAAAGTGATTTCAGACAACACTTCCTCATCACTCAAATGGAAGTGTTGTCCAAATTGAAAATTATTTATAATAAATAAACAAATCAAAGAAAACTTCATTTTTGATGACAAAAAACTACTTGAAATCAGATTCATATGAAATATTAAACCCGGGGTTACTTCTAAGCAAGTAATTCGATAATTGAAATTCTAATCTTGATCAATCGAGTACCATGATATGTCTTACAGAAAGGTATTGAAACCTTTGTGTTGAATAACAACAATGATCTTGCAAATGAAAAAATCTAGACAATAGCAAAGAGCGCGCTATTTATCGATTAATATCATTTCAAACGGAAAACTCAGTTCACATCTAATCTAAGAGTTTTCATAACAATTGAGTGCACTCCCGATGGCCACACATTTGGAACTGTTTCTGAGTCTTTCTGGTCTTTATATCACAGTCTTTCTTATTCTTCTGTTATATTCAATAATCTTCTGTATGAGGAATAGTCGATATCTCGCTAGAAGTCGGAAAAACGTCATTTTGCACGAAAACTATTGCAGACATAAAGCAATGGCACCAAAACCGGAGAAGAAAAGCCAAGATAGCGATCCCTTTGCTCTGATAGAGAACAAGATTAGAATCAAAAAGGAAAACATTCGTTATCCCCAACACATGAGCCATGATTTGGAACAGCGATCCGACACTCGACAGAGTCAGACATCAGGTTTACCAATGAATGGCGAAAACAAATCACCCAAAGCCTCCAATTCGAAGGACCCGGACGTCAAGAAAGCCACTGAAATAAACACGAATTCAATTCCTAAACAGTAATCAATTTGTTGTCCGAACTCAACCTTCAATAAAGAGTTTTATTCATTTTTACAGATTTAATAGAAAGTATTTTGAAGTTTGATTTTTCATCAATTTTTTAATGAAAATCCATTATATAGTATAGAGGTGTCTATCCTGTTGTCCTAAACACTTGTTGTCCTTATATTATGTTCAATGAAAATATCACAAAAGTTATAATTTTGTGAAACAGTTTCGATATTTCGATTCGATGGAAAGGTTTCGTCTCTCGATAAACTAGGCGAATATTGATCAGATAATACGATGTTATGATTTCTTTGTTTATTTAAGTTAACCACTTGACTGTAGAGTTCGTTTAAATTAACAAATTCTGGATTAACACGATTTTCATTTTGATTATATTCTTCGGGTGAGACATAACTCAAACTAGTGGACGCAGTTTCAGTCGGGACTGGTCTCACTTCTGTCCAATTTGAGCCAAACCTATAGTTTCTGGGAGGAAGTTGAGGTGGGTCACTTCGATAAGGGATAGGAAATGAATAGAGATTTTCGTATATTGTTGTGGAGCACCGCTTTTTATATAATATATAAAACGCAGAACAGAATAATAGAGCCAAAGACAAGACTATAAGAAGAATAAAATACCAGTCCATCAGTTTTCCGACTTCTGCTCTTCTATTGGAGAGGATGGGATCCGAGTTCTTCATAGAAATCAAATCTTTGTTATTATGGTTATAACAAAAGACGTTTTTGATCGGAAATTTATTATCGATTCTCTGACTGTAGTCGTATTTAAATATCCAATTATCTGTTTTGCCACAAACAATCGGATTAAACGCCAACTTGATCTTGATATTTTCCATACTTATATCACAGTACTTTTGGAATACTGAAGCAGGGAATTCATCGATCTTGTTATAAGACAGATCAATATCAAAACCACCCGGATTTGATAGATTAGAACTCTTCAACTGTTTCAAAGTGATCTCATTGTCATCAAGCAATATTTGAATCTTCTTTTGGCTGGAAAACACTAAGCTATTCTGTTTCAGGTACTCGACATTTGCATTACTCAAATGAAGATAGCTCAAGTTTTCAAGATTATAGAAAACATACGGACCAATTGTGTCAATATGTTCTTGCTCCTTATTTTCTCCAAATTTAATTGATTGCAAATTTGGAAAATTTTCAAAAGTAAATCTCAATTTTCCTAACGAGAAAGATGAAAATAATATCGAGGTCAATTTGTCATACTTTTTCTGAAAAATCGTGTCAATCAAAATGGGTTTCACTTTGGAAAGGATTAGATTTGAGAAATTCAATTGAAAAATGTAATTAATATTATTAATTATAGTTTTCTCTCCTTCTAGTCTAAGATTATCACATTTGAAATTATTCGTATAATTAAACTTGGCCTCAACATCATGGAAACGACATTCCGTGAATGATATATTTTCCAATCTTGGTACTTCTTTTTCGTGACATTTTAAACTTGCTTTTCCTTCATCACATGTACAACCATTCAACACTTCACTCGAGGGACAGACCAAGACAGTAGATATTGAATAACTTGGTATTATAATAATAATAATTTCAATCAATAAGAATAATTCACTCATTTTCACAAACAAACGGAAGAATTAATTTTATAACAGAAAATGTTTGTCTATTTATATGACTTTTCATTCAATTAGCTTCAACTTGAACTTCGTTCAATATTTTTCATCTAGGTCTTATTAGGTCAATTTATTAGATGCAATATTTACTGAAAGGATTACTTGGTATTCTTATCATGAATTATGAAATTCTTTTCATTTTTATCAAGCACAATATTTATTTTTAGTCTTAAATGGGATCAATAATTATTTGTTATTGTTTTAAGAAAACTTATTAATAACTTTATCATCAAAAATATTTTCGAATTGAATTCCAATGAAATAAGAGATTAATTAATAATAAATCAATGGATTAATTGATTGATAATCAATTGTGTTATTCTAGAAACTTATTCCCTCTCTATAACTGTGGTCAGCCCTCTCTTGCATTCTTCAACTAAAAAGTCCCAAATCTTTTGGCGGACAACCGGATCGATACC